>OZ012737.1:661436203-661515889 GCA_963859935.3 Lathyrus sativus | reverse complement strand
GGAAGCTCCACGACGGTCCCATCTTGGCGACCTCCCTCATTGTCGGATAGATACCACATTATTTCCTCTTCTTCACGGACAACCATTTACCTGGAGAGCAGAGGAACCCGGTGAATTCGACAGCTAAATTAAATCTACCCTTCCACCGCAGTTCAAGTGAAAGGTCGTGATGCCCAAAGCTGAGCAGAACTACGACACGCCCGAGTCGCCCAGAAGACCGACCTGGGTTAACCCGATCCTTTGTCGTCCCCGGGGAATTCATCCTTTTTTCTCGGGGTACTCATCGATCGTGTCTGGGGTATTCATCAAGCGCCCTCGGGACATTCAACAATCATCACATCTCCCTGGGCCACTCATCGCAAGTATCGTAGACGTTCGGTCAGAACCTTAGTTTTTAAGGACTTTTTGCCGTATTTGCCGGAAATATCCACGGCCTCCCTGGCAGGCCCGTCTGAGCGCCGGAAACACCACCGAAAGCCTACTAAAACACCAGTAGAGGGGGCGGAAACTTACGTGATAAGGCAGAGGAAGGTGGTTGCGTCGAGCAGAAATGTTGTAGACGTCGAGCAGAAAATTCAGAGAGTTAAGTAACAGCAAGGAAACAAGTGAGCGAAAAGACGGACTGAGTCCACGTATATATACGCCCTAGCACGAGAAATGAAGCGTCACTAGGAATTCAAGTACCTAGCTCGTATCCTTCTTAGGATGACACGTGGCGACTCTCAGCTTTCCCTGCATCTCTTTAGTTCCTTCTCTGCGTCTGCGGGCCTCCCGCGCGTATCGTAGGCCTCGCCAGACCACTATGGCCGCGGACAGACCGACGAAGCGACATGCTCGACACCTGTGCACCTTAAGTCATAGCTCGTTTGACCGCGAACAACGAATTGAAGAGCTACTATTTTGAATTGGGCCGACACTTGGCCCACAGTCGAGCAGACCCAACCTCACATCGGGTTGAAAGGCCCAATAAGACCTAAGTCGCCTCCCCGTCGGGCAGAGCCCTTTATTCCGTCGGGCATAACCCTTTATCCCGTCGGGCACGAACCTCTTGGTGGTCGAGCATGCACCTCATGTTTGCCAAGCACACTCTCCCTTCTGCCCAACCGTCGGGCAGATCCTATCTAGCTCGGGGAGCTCCTCTGACCCCCTCCTCCCACGTTCTCAACGTGTCCCCCACGCGGAGAAACGTCATTCGGTTACTACCCATGCCCTGATTAATCGGTCCTCCACCTCCCTGATAGCACGAAGCATTTACACTAGGGCGAAAACCACGTGCTGGTCTCCCTGACGCCATGTCAGCCCTAGCAGTTACCAACATTGGGTTTGGCAGCCCAGCCCAATGCGAAGTAACCGTTGGCCCTGCGCTAGAGGCACATTATAAATACCCTCTTTCACTAGAGGGTCAGGTAATCTCATTCTTACTCCTCTTTTTGTACTTGTTATCACTCTTCCCGACCCCTTACTTTGACATCGGAGTGTGTTTCAGGTACACCCCCTCCATTCTCCCAACAGTTAGACAACTCAGACGTGTGGCCGACCAATGACTCCTTCTGATAAGGTGATATCACTTGCTAACTTAAGGAAGTATCAGTGAAAATATGATAATCATGAAGAAGATGGAAAAAAGAGAGTTAAGAGGAGAAACAAAGTTACTACTCTCTTTGTTTCAAAATGACTGTCGTTTAAGGTTTTTGTACATAAAATAAGGAATTCAATGATATTGTCATAAGATATTGTAATTTTACTAAATTAGTCTTATTAATGTGTTGAAATAGTGTAGAGAGTAATAATTATATGACACAATTGGAAAAATATCAATTATTACTACGTTGAAAAGTGAGAATGACAGTCATTTTAAACAAAATTTTCCTCTAAAACAACAGTCATTTTGAAACGGAGGGAGTATTATTTTTTGAATTTTCTTTTTGTAATAATGTGTCATGATATAATAATAAATGATGGTCCTTGTGTGTAACATTGAACCATATATTTTTCAATTTATTTTAGGCTTTTGAATGAAATCTTGTAGACCTTTTGGTATGAATATGGACTTTGGATACAATTTAAGGGATAATGGAATAATTAACAAACAATAAATTTTTATATGGATAATGAAATAAAATGAAAAATTGATAAATATAATTAAATTTGGATAAAAATTAGCAAATGAATTTGGAATGGATATTGAAGTGAATGGATTAAAATATGAATACAAAGGATTTTTCTAAAAGAAGAGTTTATGAATTAAATGGAATTTTGGATATAAATGGAGTTGGAATATGGATAATGATGGATAAATAAAAAAAAATGGATTAATGGATATGGATTTAAATTGGATATGGAAACGAATTGGATTGAGAAATGTGAATTGAAAATAGTTACGGGAATGGATATAGTTTTGTAATACGTCTCCACATTTGAACAAAAATTAAAACCTTGATAATTGCACTTGATCGCCACAAATTCTGAATTACATCACAAACTTGAATCCATATTAAATAATATTGATTGAACAACAAATCTAACGAACCCTTAAATTAATGACGAGAACCTGAACCACACAATCAATACTTGCAAATAACCTGAATTAATGAAACATGCCTATCTGGAACGTAAAAGAGCACAAAACTCTAATCTCTGTGTCTTGGGTGCATACTGATGAAGCAATGACTTAAGAAGTTGATGAGAACCAAAACCTAATTTAAAGTCTTCCCAGTTAGGGCTCTGATGAAATCTAAACATCTGATACCTTTGAGGAAATCCAGAGAAGATGACATTGTGCTTTGATAAACCTTTGATAAAAGATGCTCTTGAAAATCCAACACCTTGCTTCAAACTTGAGTACAATCACAGAATGAAATAACCTCTGAATAATGAAATCCAGATCAACAGAAAACCTATAATCCTGTGTCTTAAGAACCCAATGAAATGCATGTTATACTACACAGATGATACAAAGTAAAACTATGCAAGTTTATAAAATGCCTGGTTAAAATTAGGGGTATGACAACACTCCCGTAGGTTGGTCTTTTTCTATACCATGTTGAAACCTTTGTTGTTGTTGCGCCTGCTTTGAATCATTATTATGCTTGCATGTTTGAGTTAGGGTTTTGTTTTTGTAAGTTATGAGTGTTAGACTTGTTGTTTGCTGTTGATTTAGAGAAGTTTGAGTTGATTTGGGTTCAGTTTAGAGTCAGACAGAGGGAAGTTTTAGGGTGTTAGGATTTGGATTTTCTTGGTTGGATTTTGTTTTTTTGAGATTGGGTTAGGGTTAAAAGGGTTATGATATAAGGTTAGGGGGTGGTTTGATGTCGATTTGGGTAGATTATGGTTTATGGTTCATAGGATTCATAGGGTTCCTATGAATATGGGTCAAGGTTTATGGATTTGGGTGACGGTATGAAGGTTTTGACGAATTTTCATTGAAAACCTGAGTTTGTAGGGTGGTTTAGGGGTCAAGTGTGGTGGCTGGGGTCGAAATCATTCAGTTACTACGAGAGTACAGGATTTATTTGCTTGGGACTACGACGAAATGCCAGGTCTAAAAAGAGATCTAGTCGAGCATAGGCTACCAATCAAGCCTGGCAAAAAACCAGTTAAGCAGAATCCAAGACGCTTCGCCCCTGAGATCCTCTCAAAAAAAAGGAGGAAATCGAAAGACTCCTCCGATGCAAATTCATCCGTACAAACAGGTATGTCGAATGGCTAGCAAATATTGTGCCAGTCATAAAGAAAAACGGATCGTGGAGGGTCTGTATAAACTTAGGGATCTGAATTCAGCAACCCCTAAAGATGAGTATTCGATGCCAGTGGCAGAAATGTTAGTCGATTCAGTTGCTGGCCATGAATACCTTAGTATGTTGGATGGATATTCTGGTTACAACTAGATTTTCATAGCTGAGGATGATGTCCTAAAACAGCGTTCCGTTGCCCAGGGGCCTTAGGAACTTACGAATGGGTAGTGATGCCTTTTGGCCTAAAGAATGCTGGGGCAACGTACCAGCGGGCAATGAATTCGATTTTTCATGACTACATTGAGTCCTTTATGAAAATTTACATTGATGACATTGTGATAAAATCTGTGTCAGGAAAGGCTCATGTGGAACACCTGCGCAAATCCTTCATGAGAATGAGGAAATTTGGACTCAAGATGAATTCCCTCAAGTGCGCATTGTGTGTGCAAGCAGGAGATTTTTTGGGTTTCGTAGTCCACAAGAAGGGGATCGAAATCAACCAAAACAAAACGAAGGCCATCATGGAAGCGAAAGCGCCATCCAACAAGAAGGAACTCCAGTCCTTACTGGGCAAAATAAATTTCATAAGAAGGTTCATATCGAATCTCAGCGGAAAAACACAAGCTTTTTCGCCGTTACTTCGAGCTACCAAGGAGAAGTTCGAATGTACGAAAGATCAGCAAGAGGCCTTCGACAAGATCAAAGAATACCTGACTCATCCTCCAGTCCTTACACCTCCGTGTCAAACCAAAAACATGAGATTGTACATATCAGCATCAGACAAAACTCTAGGGAGCATGCTTGCTCAAGAGGATGAGAGTGGCGTCGAAAGGGCCATTTACTACCTTAGTAGAGTTCTAAATGATGCAGAAACTAGGTATAGTGAAATAGAGAAATTATGTTTATGTTTGTATTTCTCATGTATGAAGCTGAAGCAGTATATAAAACCAATTGATGTTTATGTGTCTTCACATTTTGATGTTATTAAGCACATGTTGTTCAAACCTATTTTGCATAGTCGAATCGGTAAATGGGCACTAACATTAACTGAGTATTCATTGACTTATAGACCGTTGAAAGCGGTCAAAGGATAAATAGTGGAAGACTTTATTGTCGACCATTCTATAAACGAAAATACCCTGAACTTTGTTGAACTAGAGCCTTGGAAGCTATATTTCGATGGGTCTAGTCACAAGAACGGGACAGGCATAGGTCTATTGATCATTTCGCCTGACAAAATTCCAACAAAATTCAAGTATAGGGTCGAGGGCTTATGTTCTAATAATGAGGCTGAATACGAAGCTTTGATCGCCGGACTTGAAATTTTGTTAGAATTAGGGGCAACCCGAGTCGAAATAATGGGAGATTCAGAGTTAATTGTAAAATAGCTAACAAAGGAATATAAATGCGTCAAAGAAAATCTCATCGTATACTTCGTAATAGCTAACAGACTGCTCAGAAAATTTGAATTCTATACCATTCGACACATACCACGAATACACAATAGATAGCCAACGACCTGGCACAAGTTGCCTCAGGATACAGGGTCTCGAAGAAGAACTTACAGGAGGAAATTGAGGCCAGAGGCAAGGTGGTGTCCGTGGGCTTAAGACCATCAGACCTAGAGATCACGAAATTTGGCTACACCGACGAGGAAACCTTTGAGATTTTTACAGTCGAGGGTCTGTCAGACAAAGACTAGAGGAGACCTCTGGTCGAATACCTTCAGAACCCTTCATCGACTACAAAGCGAAAGTTAAGATACCAAGCATTAAGCTACGTCCTGTTGGGGAACGAGTTGTTTAAGAAAACTTCTGAGGGAGTTTTACTCAAATGCCTCAGTGAATCTGAAGCATACTTAGCATTGTCCTCAGTCCATGGTGGGACATGCGGAGTGCACCAAGTGGGCCATAAGATGAAATGGTTGCTGTTTCGCCAGGGGATGTACTGGCCTACGATGCTGAAAGATTGCATTGAGTTCGCCAAAGGTTGTCAGGAATGCCAAATTCATGCTGGCATACAACATGTTCCAGCAAGCGAGTTGCATTCCATAGTCAAGCCATGTCCATTTAGAGGTTGGGCTTTAGACCTTATAGGAGAGATTCGACCAGCATCTTCCAAAAATCAGAAATACATTCTGGTAGGGATAGACTACTTTACCAAGTGGATCGAGGCTATACCTCTGCCAAAGGTAGACCAAGAAGATGTTATCGAATTCATCCAGAAGTATATCATCTATAGGTTTGGCCTACCAGAGACAATAACGACAGATCAAGGGTCAGTATTTACGGGTAGGAAGATGCAGGAGTTTTCTAAAGAAATGGGATTTAAACTCCTTACCTCATCACCTTACTATGCCCAGGCCAATGGCCAGATCGAAGCGGCAAACAAAGTAATAATTGGCATGATAAAGAAGCAGATTGGAAGCAAGCCTAGGAATTGGCATAAGACATTGGATCAAGTTCTATGGGCATGTCGAACATCCCCGAAGGAAGCAACCAACACTTCCCCCTATCGACTTACTTTCGGACACGACGCAGTGTTGCCAGTCGAGATACACATACAGTCAGTAAGAATTCAAAGACATCATGAAATCCCTCGAGAGGTTTACTGGGACATGATGCTTGATGAGTTAGTTGACTTAGACGAAGAGAGAACAAAAGCTCTAGAACTCTTGAGAAGACAAAAGAGGAGAGTGGAAAAATCATATAACAAGAAGGTCAAAGCGAAGACTTTCCTGGTTGGAGATTTGGTATGGAGGGTAATCTTGCCTATGGATCGAAAGGCGAAATCCCTAGGTAAATGGTCCCCGAAGTGGGAAGGACCATTCCAGGTATCGAAGGTATTCTTCAATGGGGCATATGAAGTGACAGAGCTGAGCAAGGATGAGAGAGTATTAAAAGTGAATGGCAAATATCTAAAGAATTATAAGCCTGCACTTCGAGAGGTGAAAATATCAACAGAGTAATTATAAAAGATAAACGAAGCCATAAATGGTAATTTAAACATGCCAAAATGGCCCAATGTCTTACAAACAGGAGAAATGGCTCGTAAAGGCCAGTATAATCTACTCTATTACAAAAGCCTAACAAATCAAAAAGGAAGATTCACCTTCATCTTAAGGTAAGTCAACTTTTGAAGTTCGAGGCGGCTGTGGCATTGAGCTTTATCTGCCCTTAGCTGGGCAACTTCAGATTCTAAACGACGGGCTTCCTCAGCATAGGTGAAGGCGTGTTCAAGCTCAGCTGTTAAGGAGACATTGTCAAAAGAAGATAACTCAGTATTCCTTTTCTTAGCCCTCGCTATCTTACTACGGAGCCTTTTAATTTTCCGTTCCAACAGGCGATGTTCGCCTCGTTAGTCAGAACCTCCTGTTTATTCTTTTCCTTGGTTTTTCCAACTCAGCAATTTTCCCCTCAGAATCTACAACGGTGCTCCAAGCGGCAGCTTCGCCGCCAGCCTTCGTTTCAATCTCATCCTCAATTTGGGGCAGCAGTCGATAGTCTTTGTAAACTTGGTTGATTAGGATGTCAACCTCTCGAATAACACTTGCAGCCTCAGGAGTAAGGGATTTGATGTCCACTTTATGAAGGAGAGCTTTAAGGGGAAGATGGCTGACAGGGCCCATCTGCAGGAGGGTAAAGAGATCCCCTTCGAAGATTTTTTGTTTGACCTTGTCGAGGGCACTGTCAGTTGGGGGCTTCGAGGTTTGCCCTTCAGAAGTCGAAGTGTTGAGCGTACGGCTGAAGAACGGCTTCTCCTACTCAACAAGAGCCTGATATATTGTCGAGGGTTGGAAACCTTCAGCGCATCTAGTTCAGCGGGAGTCAGTTGAGTTTCGTCTGGGAAAAGAGCTTGTTGGGATTTCTTTTGGATAGGAGGAACGGGAGTCCTTGCTGCTTCAACAGTTTCAAGTTCTTTGACAGAAGTATCCACAATTGGTGATTCTTTATTTTTGCTGTCTTTGAAATCATCAACATCTTCCTCCATGGCATCCCCGCTGCCTTTGTCATTAGATTCATGCAATTCAGGCTGGGGCTTAGCCTGATCCTCAATGGCTTGACTACCTTCGACAGCTGTTTCATCCATAGCTACTGTCTCACCCAAAGGGGAGTTGGTCGTATCAGCCGGAGTTGTTTTCTCCTCTGAAGCATCGACCTTATCGTCCACTGTGATAGGATCAGCCTGAGGATGGTCATCTTCATGATCAGACCCGTCAGTCTGAGACTGTTGGGTAGTAGTCTTTGCAGGAGATGGAGGGGCTGTGAAAGAATCAGGTTTATTAATTTTGCCAAGTGAACTCACACCAGAACCCAAATCAGTAGTGGGATGATAGGTAGGCTCACCTTGGCTATTCAAAGAGTATAGCGACAGAGGAATCGCAATGGGATTAGATCTTGAAGTGCTAGCATCATCCTAGAAAAAGTAGACATTAGACAAAGATTCAACGTAAAGACCCAAGGAAAGGTGGATGAGTGACATACCTTGACAATTTCGTCAGCAGGGTTCGAATTGTCACTTTCCATAGGGACAGCCGCTTGAAGCGAAGCATCCTCTACAGGAGCAGGAGTAGGTTCTGGAGGAGGATTGGTAGGTTGAGGTGTGTTGGTCACAACAGGAGCAGTAGGAGCAGGTGGAGCATCTGGAGTATCTACATCATGAATAAGCTTTCTTTTTCGTTTCACCTGAAGACTCTCACGAGGAGACTCGTCTTCGTCATCAGAATCAGAATAATTTGGGAGAAGCCCTTTTCAATCTCCTTTGAGGAGTAGGTGGTTTTCGACTAGCCTAAAAAACAACAAAAGAAATTACTTATGTAGTGAGTGGAAGACTGAAAGTTTCCATCATTGAGGGGCTAGAGGTAGTGGGCCACGTGTATGCCTGGATGTGGAATGGCAGAGGTAGTAGTTGCAAATCACGTCCCCGAGGATGGTAGGATGATGATGGCCCACGATTTTGTTGAGTCTCGAGAAAATAGCCATGATGATAATGACGTCATAAAACGTGCATCAAGGCGGCGAAATAGTAGTTTGCGTGTTCATAGCTATTTCTCTTTTTCTCTTTCATTCTCTTTCAACTTCCCAGGCTCACGTTGGTGGAAAGAATACCAGATGGAACTCACAAGGACAAAGCGGCGTCGAAGGTCAAATGTTGTCAAAAAATGTGCTTTTCCACGGTCGAAGTTGAAAAGACATTTTTGGGGGCAATTTGTTAGCTCTAAATTCGACGCCTCAACTAGAGAGAAAGTTTCCAAAGAAAAGGGTGGAGAATACCTTGAATACAGGAAAATGGTCGAAAGGAGGAAGAAGCTAAGTCGAAAGACCCACCCCGAGGCCAAGGGTTCGACCGCCTGCCAATAACGAATGGTACGTCGAAGTATTTGAAATTTGAATGTTGGAGGGAACAATTTTGCTTGTGGAAAATGGAGGGAGACACGTGTCACCTTATGAATAATGGATACATGCATTTAAGACAAGTGGCGGAAGGAGATTATGTTGGAAGTTATTAGAGGTTATTTTTTGTTACTATAAATAGAGTGTCTTAGACACATCCAAAGTGTGTTGTAATTTACTATTTGTGCAAGTCACTATTAAATTTACTCAAAGTATCTGAGTGTAGAGAAAAAAGTATCAAGGAGAATGTACGTGATGTAAACACACCATCTTTTAAACTTAATGCAATTTATTTGTTTTTACTTTAAGTTTTACAAAGTCTTTTACTGCCTTTATTGTCCTTACCCTTTTTTACTCTTTACCTTACTTCTTTTCCCCTTACGTAATTCTTTTCTCTTTGCCCTCAAACTAAATTCACCTTTACCAACAAACTTTCTTCTTTTTTATTAGAAGCCTTATTTTACCTGCAAATCAACCCGTAGTCGAATAGATGTTCTTTTAGGATTCTGTTTATCCCAACCTTATTCGAGTGTGGAACTTGGATAAAGTCTTAACACCAAAAAATAAATCTTTTAGCACATCTCCTAGGATCAATCTGATCGATCCTGTGAGTCACCAAAGTTAGATTTGGAAGATCAGCGGTTGTTTTCCGATTTTCAAGGGAAACAAGGCTACACCAATTCAACAGGTCAAAATCATCATGAAGGAAACTAGTCGAATAAGAGAAAACCCTTGAACCAAGATAATCAAAGAGGTGGTGTTGCAGGTAGAGGAAGAGGTGGTGGTCACAAGCCTGACAAAAGTCACATTCAATGTTTCAATTGTCAGAAGTATGGTCAATATTTTAGTGATTGTCCAGAAAAGAAGAAGAATAAAGAAATAGATGCAAAGTTGGTGAAACATGAAGAAGAAGAGATGTTGTTGATGGTCACAATAAGAGACGAAGACAGATTCCAGGACCAGTGGTACTTGGACTCAGGATGCTCATCACACATGACTGGAAGGAGAGATTGGTTTATCAACATGAAGCCCTCATGAAGAACATGATGAAATTTGTAAATTACAATACTCTAGCCGCTGAAGGTATTGGTGATGTTCTAATTATGAGGAAAGATGACAAGAAGTCAATAATTTTCAATGTATTGTACGTACCAGACATGAAGAGTAGTTTACTTAGTATAGGGAAACTGGTCGAAAAGAACTACAAGGTGTCGATCAAAGACAAGATGATGAGAGTTCTCGACGCAGGTGGAAGGTTAATCTTGAAGGCTCAAATGTCTCATAATAGGACCTTCTAGACTGAACTCAATGTGATGGAGCATAAGTGCCTTGCAACTGCAGCCAGCAGAGATGAATGGTTATGGCATTATCGACTTGGTCATCTCAATTTCAAAGACATCAGAGACTTGAAGAGAAGAAATATGATTTCAAGATTATTAGAAATTGACATTCCAATGCGGGGAGAGCTCTAGGTAAGGGGTTGGTTAAGCTTAGGGAAAGTACTAGCACCCTAAACTTCTGTAGTACTCTACATGAACCTTTTGTTTATTTTTGCTATTTTTGCTTTACTTATTTGCTTTAAGTATATATTGAGCTAAGGGATAGAGTGACTTAAAAGACCTAAGGGTTAGTCCTAAGTTTACTCGGCAAGACTCGCATCTTGTGCCTAAGTATCCTGGATAGAGAATGGAATCAGAGTAATTGTAGTTCCCCTCAAAAGAGAGGTTAGAAACGTCTTGACTGTGGTCAAGGTTTCAATGGGGAATCAGCATTTCTTAAGGAAACGCTTACGTGGAGTCTTAAAACTCCTATTTCTGCGTTGAATTTGTTAATGGAAATTAGGGTTGAAATTAGGGATTCCACAACGGGAAACTCTAAAACAGAGTACGACGACTCTTTGACCTAATGCTAGGGTAAAGGGCAATTTCGTCCACGGCAGGACACCGAGGAAAATTAGGGTTTGAACCATTCAAGGGGTAAGGCTATTGACTCGGCGGTTAAAACAGTTTAGACCTAAAAATGAAGCGGAAAGCAAAGTGTGAGATGAAACGAAATCCGAAAAGTTAAATTTCTAACTTTTAATGGTTACATTTAAAGGATGTTCCAAGAATAAAAATTAGTAGCTCAAAAATATTTTAATTAATAATTAAAAAAAATTGTTTTAAGAATACTTTAATTAAAAGAAGGTTAATGACTTTAATTGAAAAAATGTTTTAATTTTTGTTTTAATTAAAAAAAATTGTTTTAATTTTGATGTTTTAATGAAGAAAATAAATATGTTAATTTTATTTTTTTAAAAACGTTCTAATTCTTAGAAAATGTTCCTAAAAATTGTTTTAATTTTATTTTTTGTTTAAGAAAAAGAAAGGTTTTTAATTTTATATTTTATTTTAAAAAAATATTTTTAATTTTATATTTGGAATAAGAAAAAAATATTTTTATGTTACTGTTTTAATTAAAAATAAATAGTTTAATTAACTTCTAATAACCTTAAATTAACATCTGAAAAATAAATAAATAAATAATATAAAAAAGAAAAAGATAAAATTGGGGAGGGGATCTGTGTGGTCTTCATTTGCTTCTAGGGTTTTTTTTATTTCATTGACCATATCTTCTTCTTCTACCCTGTACCGCCGGCGGCCACCATTGTTGTTGTCTCCGAGCTTTCTCCTTGCATGGCCCCTTTTCGACTTCAACTTCTTCCTTCCTGTCGCTTGCGCGAAAATAAGGTGCTGGCATGACAGAAGAGTCGCCACCTTTCGTTATTTATCCCTCAGAGCGGGAAAGGAAACGATCGGAAAAACCTGACGAATAAGGGTAAGACAAGGTCGTCGCAACCATTGTCTGGGTTCGGGAGTCGGTTACGCAAGGGGAAGGTATTAGCACCCCTCACGTCCGTCGTACTCGACGGGATCCTCGCTTGTGTGTTTACTTGGACGGGTTGGTTATAATCTATCTACCTATCAAGGCTGGCTGAAAAAGAAAAGAAAAAATGACTCGGCAAAGCATCGCGCTTTATGCCTACGTATTCCCGTCTGGAACGAGAAATCAGAGTCAACGTAGTTCGGCTAACTACGGGGGGAAAATGGCTCAACTAGGAGGGAGACTATCAAGTCCTACTGTTATCATGCCATGGATTCATCCTATGGTTGAGGTTTGAACAGGGAACTCCTAGATGTTGTCATGCATAGGTTTCAACCTAAAAGTCTATCATCAAGTCCTTATCAAAGGAAATGAGAGTCCTAAGGGATCATGTCAATGATTCATCAAAACAGACAAAAACATCAGCTTTAACAGTAAAATGCATGCAATGCGAGTGAGGGAGGAAATGTGTGTGGGGCTTCAGCCTCCACAAGCTCATCTCGACCTCAAGCCAGTCATGAAATAACAGCAATCATACTGAAAATAATCAACATGCTATCAAGCAATGAACCAGATAAAGGAAATGAAGTGCCATCAGGCAAACAGAACACATGCTTGAGAAAGAATCATCTACTCTCTAATCCTAACCCTAATACAGAATCTCAAACAAATCTAAGCAAAGCCCTAGCAAATCCTAACAAAAAGAAAGACAATCCCAGTCTTCAAGCTTCAGAACAAGCTTACCAAAGACAGGGAGCTAAGCAAGCAGACTCATAGTGTCTTCCTCAGGAAAGCACTAGGAGGTGCATACTCAGGAGTCATACCCTATGTGGCTCAACCACTGTGATCAGTTTACATTCCTCCTCAGGAGAAACTAAACTCACAAGCAGGCTCCAACATCACTGGATATTTAGGAAATCCTATCTGAACTAGTGGAACTAAGTGAATAGACCCATAGGACCTTCCTCAGGAAAGTACTAGGAGGCTTCCACTTAGGAGTTGTATCCCATGTGGCTCAACAACATGTGATCAGTTTACATTCCCCCTCAGGAGAAATTAAACTCACAAGTTGGCTCCAACATCATTGGACACTTGAGAAATCCTAGATAAACTAATGGAACTAAGTGAATAGACCCATAGGACCTTCCTCAGGAAAGTACTAGGAGGCTTCCACTTAGGAGTTGTATCCCATGTGGCTCAACAACATGTGATCAGTTTACATTCCCCCTCAGGAGAAATTAAACTCACAAGTTGGCTCCAACATCATTGGATACTTGAGAAAGAGGTGAGAAGAAAGAATGAAGGTCATTCATAGTGCCTTCCTCAGGAAAGTACCATGAACTTCCATCAAACTTCAGGATCTCAAACCTCACAGACAGGGGACAAGCCAAGCTCTGGGTCTCTGAATCTTGATCTACAATCTTCTCTTCATGATGCTCTCCATCAAGGTCTTCAAGGCAACACAAGCCCCTCAACAAATTCCCCCCAATGAACCCCAAAGATGAACAGACACCCACAGGGGAGACAAAATCAATAGGCAACTTCAGAAAATACCTAAAAATACTAAACTAATGGGGAAAAATCTAACAATTATTCACAAGGGTCCTCAACACCTACTCATAACATCTACATAGGCCTCTACCTAAAAATCAAGACAAAACGCAATCAAAGAAAGGAATTCATCACCTAAACACAATCTAAACCCTAATTAGGATACCCTAGATCTACCCTAATTAAACTAATCAAAATTTAATTCTAAAAATCTAGAAAAAATCCTATGGGGAAATATGATTCATCATCTAATTGCACAAAAAAGAATGGATAAAAAAACCTAAGGGAAGGTCCTAAAATAATTCTTGCAAAATCATGATATAAAACTAAACAATATAAAAGCTACTTTAAAAGAAAAATCTATTAAAATACTAAACTAAAAAATAAAATCCCATTTTTATTTTTATAATTTTCTACACATTTTCATCTAATCATAGAAAAAAGAAGAAGTAAAAAATCATTTTTTATCATTTATTTGTGAATTAATCAAAACAGAAAATATTAAAAGAAAACAAAATATAAAGAAATGAATTAAATTGGACTGGGAGGTGCATTAAGTAAATGCGCCCAGGGTTATTCCAGTTGGGCTTTAAGGGTGGGGGCGTGCATAGCATCTGACTTAAGCCCATAAGAATCAGAAACAAAATAAAAAAGACAAAAAGCGCTGGGGGGTGAGAAAATGAATGGTTTCACGCATATAACCACATGGGCCTGGATAGGGGTGGGAAAAGCAATGAATCACCTTAAGCCCAGATGAGGGCGTTAAATGGAACGCAGCGTTTCGCTGCATATGAGTTCCCTCGCGTTTCCTTTATTCAAATGTGGCCGCACGATCGTGAGTCTTGGTCAAGTATTTTGAGGAGATCCAACGGCCACGGGTTGTCTTCTTCCTTGGCCATGAGTTAGGGTTTAAAACTTCCATTAACATGCAGCTCTTCACGTGAAACTTCCATGGCTTCGTTCGTGCCTGTTTCTCAATGAAATGCCACTCTTCCAAGGGCAAACTTGCTCCATTTTTCTCCCTCTATACAACCATATCCATAGTTTTCACTGAGATTCACCCTAATGCCCAACCCGATCGTGAGAAACCCCATGGCACTCAAATTTTCACTGTGATGCACTCCCTTAATTCTTGATTCTTTCTACACTAAAATGCTCTTTATTCTATGCTGATTCTAACATGCTAATGGATGTGGATTAATGCTCACCACACAGTATTTTCTTGGTCATTAAAGTTTCAACACCCTGTTATCAAACCTCATGAAATGAATTCTAACTCTCTGAAAATCATCCTCTACTTATTCCTGACATTTCTAACCTAAAGATTCAACCTACTAACACATAAATAAGAGTGTAGAGATGAAAATGCCAACCTGTTTCTTGGCCATGGCAGAGGTAGCTATGACTTGATTCAATGCTTGCAGCCTCTTCACAATGATCCTTAGATGTTGGTGTGAGTTCTGTTTGCAACAATTTGGAGGATGAAGGCTTGTAGCATGAGATTCGAAGCTTGCTTGCAATGGAATCCACCCTTGAATATCTCTCTCTCCTCTCACTCTCTTCACCAACTTCACCAACCTCCAATCTCTCTGCATGGCACTCTTTAAATAGCAATTGATGGAAGCTTGTGGAATCATCTAGAAGGATCTAGAAAAGTCATGAACTTCTCCTTAAATGAGAAGTTGAAAATATCATTTCCCTTGCCTTATCCCTTGTAATCTCATGCCAAATTGTCTTAATATGAGATATTGAATGTTAATGAATGAAAGCAGCCCTTACATTTCACTTATGTAGGGTTTTGCAAAGTTGCCTTCTTATGCAAGTAATAAATTTCCAAAGGAAGTCCATTTTTGGAGCCTCAAATGAAAAATCTATTTAAACCAAAGTTCTCAAAATGGTTTTTCCAATCAAAATGATATATTGGATGACCTATTTTGGATTTGTGGATCTTCCAAATCACTTTCCAAATTCAACTTTTCAAGTTTATAAGCCATTTTTAGTTCATTTTTGACCAATCATGTAATCTCATGCTATGAGCTTTTCCAACAATTTGTGACCTCCTTTCTAGACTTAAAATCACATTTTGAGCAACTTTCATGTTTTGAGTTTTTCCATTTGAGGCTTGGAAATAGGAGTTTTAGGCATTGGCTAAAATGACCTATAACTGACAAATGACCAAAATACCCCTGTCTTGTTCAAACCATAAGTTGAGTTCCACAAATCCAATCAAGGACTTCTACCACTCAAATTAAAGCTAAGAAGATGCTATTCAACATTCATGTTGACCAAGAAGTCATAGGAATCAACCTACTAGGGCAAAAGCTGTCTGCAAGTTGGGTGACTTTCAAGGACCCAGATTCACACACCTCTGCTGACCTGTAATTTGTCAAAACCATAACTTGAGCTCTGTAACTCCTATCAAGGACTTCCACCACTCAAATTAAATCTAAGAACAAGCTCTACAACATTCATGTTGTGGGGAAGGTGAGATATCAATCACATCTTGAGCTAAAACTGCCTGGAAAATAGGGATTAAATTAGGGTTTTCTCACTGACAATCCTTGGAAACCCTAACTCAAAACTTCTCAAACTCCCCAATCATGATGAGTTGGTCTAGGAATCATCTTTATAACATCTCTATGCATCATTGCATGATCTCATGGCTCTTGGATTAGGTCTCAACCCTCTCCAAATCTTCAGTTATCC
This sequence comes from Lathyrus sativus, assembly GCA_963859935.3. Lineage (NCBI taxonomy): Eukaryota > Viridiplantae > Streptophyta > Magnoliopsida > Fabales > Fabaceae > Lathyrus > Lathyrus sativus. The sequence continues at coordinate 661,499,643 of OZ012737.1, read as the reverse complement.
TAGGGTTGACCCAGTCAAAACCCTAATTCTACCATTCATGGTTGAATCTTCTGAACTCTTACACAATGACTTCTCTGGGCTTCATGAAGGCTATCAAGACATCTCATAAGCCTTCTCAAAACATCTAGTCCATTCTCAAAGTCTCAGAATCATCTGAGGGGCACCCACAACTTTCAAACTGTGAAGCACACAACCCTGGTTTCAAACCACTTCTCTGGGGATCTCTTGAACTTTCTGATGAAGGTATCCACTTTCAAACACTCAATGAATAAATAATTGTTGGTCAAATTTTGGGGTGCAACACTTCCTTTCTTTGCATTTCTCGCCATTCTTGCTGAAAATACAAATTGAAAAGAAAAAAAAATCGTCAACATCAAGATGTTCACCCTCTTTGAACGGTCGAAGCGTTTGGATGAGGGCTCGTCGTATTAGCCGATGATGTCACGAGAACTGAGGTTGCCGTGGATTTTCCCGCCGGTGATGCTTGGTCGACGTTGAGACTTTAGGGTCTCCGCCGCCGTTGATCCGGTTTGTTGGCGGATTTCTTCTGTCGCGGTTGACGCCTGGTCGGTGATGTTTTGGGTTGCCGGACCTCCGATGATGTTGAACTAAGGAAGTGTTCCGCCACGGTGGTGGTGATTTGATGCTCTAAGGTTCCGCTGTTTTTAATACCTTGTTGTTTAGGGTTCTCTCTCTTCTCTTTGACGCCTTCGAGGTGATGATGATGAGTTTCGAAGCTCTTCTGAACCTCCGGATCTTGACGGCCGCCGCTTGTTGGGTTGGTTAGGGTTCTCCCTCTGATTACTGATGCTATTTATTTATCCTTCTTTGTGATGGACTTTGGGCTGGATCCGTTGTTGGATTTGTTGTGGTTTAATGGAGTGTTTTTCTCCGAAAATTGTTGGCTGATGGATTTGTTGATGGCTTACATGTTGGCTTGCGTTTGTTTAATTTGACTGGGTTTTGTTTGTTGCTGTTTGCATGCGGAGAAAATGTGGTTGGATCCGTTGATTTAGGATTTTTTGGAAAAATTGTTGTTAAGGCCATGTTTGGCAAACCCTTTTTTCTGAAAAAACACTTTTTCAAATAAGTGTTTTTCCAATAAGCACTTTTTGGGTAAGCACTTTTTTCAAACCAGCTTTTTTCAAAAGCACTTCTTTATCTCTCTCTCTCTCTCGGTTGCCTCGAAAAGAACAGAAGTTGCCGATATTAGCCTTTGGTCAGAAATGAAGTCGGAAGTTGGTTTCGGAGCAATTCGTTACCCTCCTGACACACCCGATGATGATACTACTCTGAGGGTGTCGGAATCCCGCTTCTAACCGATTAAATTGCTGTTTACTTTGCTTATTTTTGCAAGTTCGAAAGAAAATCGGAAGCTCGGAGAATCGGGACGAAGAAATCGGAATAGGAAATTAGGAAAATTTTTAGACAAAATGTAATTATTTTTTTGTAATTTTATATATTTATTATTATTATTATTATTATTATTATTTTTTGTAAAGAATTATCATTATTAATGAAATCCTTTATTATTATTATTATTTTAAAATGTAATAAAAGATGAGAACCAATATTAAAAGACATGCTTTTGTTAAAAATAAATATAAAATGAAACCAATGTTAAAAATGAAATAAAATTAACCTAAAATAAAAATAAGAACAATATTTTAAAAAAATATTTAATAATGACATGAGAATAAAATTGAAAATGAAATAGAGTCGAAATTGATTTTTTTATTTTAAACATGAAATAATGATTGACTTAAAATGAAATTAATTTAAAATGAGATATGATTGATTTTAAAAACGAAATGAATTTAAAATGAATTATGATTGGTTTAACAATGACATGAAAATTAATTTAAAATATGAAATAAAACAAAAACAAAAATTGAAATGACAATATTTTTGTTCTTTTTGATTTTTTTAAAATGAAATGAAAAAACACCACTAAAATTATATTTTTTTAATAATTCCCGATTCATCCAATTTGTCCGACTAATTCCGTCTCTGATATAACTTCCGATTAAACCTTCTGGCAATTCAAATGAGCAACCTTAGCCGAATAAATCCAAGTTGTTTGATTAAACTAAAATGATCATATTCTCCGGCTAACTTCACTCCAATAACTTGAATCGATTTAATTTGAACAGCTCAAATCCTCCACAATCAAATTATTCCAACTACCACTTGACCCCGACTCACATCAACGGATTCAAACGGCTCAAATTCCCTGACTACAACTCATATTCATAAATTGACAGCCGACTGCGAATAAATGACCATTTTACCCTTCATGAACTAAAGAGCGCGCCATATGATATTTTCCTGCAAAAATCAACTAACTACACAAACCTATTAGTGACTAGTTAAATGCAATTCAAAAATGAAATGGAATGCAAGATGCAACGATAAATCTTAGGGCAAAATTTGGGGTATTACAAATGTGTTCAGTCGAAACAACAGAAGAATAACTTTACCAAGGATGCAAGAAGGAAGTCGAAGGAAATTCTGGAAGTCATATACTCTGATGTATGTGGTCTAATCCAGATGGATTTGATTGCAGGCAACAGATACTTTATCACGTTCATATATGATTACAGTCAAAACTTGTGGACTTACCTCATCAAGAAGAAAAGTGATGTGATCATGGTATTTTCCAGATTCAAATCTATGGTCGAAAGACATAGTGGTTGAAAGATGAAAATTATGAGGACTGATGGTGGTGCAGAGTATGTGTCGAAAGAGTTCGATGCATTATGTGAAAAAGAAGGGATCGTGCATGAGGTGGTGCCACCTTACACTCCACGACAAAATAGAATTGCAGAAAGAAAGAACAAAACCATCATGAACATGGTGAGAAATATGTTGATTGGAAAGCATCTACCCAAAGAATTATGGGGAGAAGCGGTTTCGACAGCAAGATACTTATTGAATAGATGTCCGAAAAAGAAGCTTGAAGGGATCATACCAGAAGAATGTTGGTCTGGTGTCAAGCTTAGCCTCAGTCACTTGAAGGTGTTTGGATCTATAGCACATATGCATGTGCCAGATCAGTTGAGAAGGAAGCTTGTTAACAAGTCAAATTAGATGATTTTGTAGGATATCATTCGATTGAAGGTTCAAAGTTGTTCGACCCAGTGAATAAGCAGGTAATGATCAGTAGGGACGTGATCATAAATGAGCTTAAAGAATGGTATTAGACTGAGAATGTCAAGAAGGATTCAGTGAGAATATCTTGTGAAAAACCAGCCATTGAAGTCGAAAGATAAGTTCGACATAAACAAGTCAGAGATGAAGCAAGCCCAAGCAGACCTCAATGAACAAGACACATTCTTGCAAGGTTGCAAGACTGTTTGATTACATCAGATGATATGGCCGATGTAGAGGGTGAGCTGGTATTTTATGCTTTCTACGCAGATGTCGAACCAGTCAATGCAGCTGAGGCATTGAAAGATTCAAAGTGGGTGAAAGCAATGATTGAGGAGTTAGACTCCATCGAAGTCAACAACATCTAGTCATTTGTTGAATTTCCTCAAGGCAAGAAGGAGATTGATGTGAAGTGGGTTTACAAGGTGAAGGTGAATCCTAAAGGAAAAGTAACTCAACAAAAGTCGAGACTTGTGGCCATAGGATTTTTCAGAAGGAAGGAATCGACTTTGACAAAGTGTTTGCACCTATTGCTATGATAGAAACAATCAGGTTGGTTGTTGGTCTAGCAAATATGAACAATTGGCACACATCTCAGATGGACGTGAAGTGTGCATTTCTTAATGGAACCTTGGACTAAGAAGTTTATGTCGCACAACCAGCTGGGTTTGTGAAACAAGGCGAAGAAAGAAAGGTGTACAGGCTACATAAAGCCCTGTGTGGACTTAAGCAAGCTCCAAGAGCTTGAAATAAGAAGATCAACAAGTTTCTAAGAGAGAGAAAATTTGTAAAGTGCACAAATGAGCATGGAGTATATGTAAGGAGAAAAAAATAGTGAATTGCTTATACTATGTCTCTATGTTGATGACCTGTTGATAATAAGAAGTTGCAAAAAGGAGATCAAAGATTTCAAACATGACCTAAGTGAGGAGTTCGAAATGACAGACTTAGGAAATAATATTTCCTTGGCATCGAATTCTACAAGACTAGTCGAGGTTTGATGATGGACCAAAGAAGATATGCAGACGAAATATTCAAGAGATTTGAGATGCAAGATTGCTATCCAACTTCGACTCCAACTGATACCAGATTGCAACTATTGAAGGATTCAGATGAAGATGATGTTGATCCAACCCAATATAGAAGACTTATTGGGTCACTTATATATCTTTATCATACAAGGCCTGACTTAGCATACAATGTGGGTATGGTAAGTAGATTCATGCAGAAGCCAAATGTATCACACCTAGCAGCGACGAAAAGAATATTGATGTATCTGAAAGGAAATCCCGACTATAACATTTTGTTTTCTGCAGCTGATGAAGGAAAAGAATGCAAGCTAGTGGGATACACTGACTCAAGTTGGTGAAGTGATGCTGAGGATAGAAAATCCAAAGCTGGCTATGTGTTTATGTTAAGTGGTGCAGCAGTTGCTTGGAGTTCGAGAAAGGAGCCAGTAGTAGCATTGTCATCATGTGAATCAGAATATATAGCTTCTTCTCTTTGTGCATGTCAAGCAACCTGGATGGTGAATCTGGTCGAAGAGATCACAACGAAGATTCATGGAGAAATTACCATGAAGATCAACAGCATGTTAGTGTCGCTACTGCGAAAATCGGCGCCGGCTTGACAGGAGAGTCGCCACCGTGCGTTATTTATCCCTCAGAGCGGGAAAGGAAACGCTCGAAGTAAACCTCGCAAAGACGGGAAAAAGGTATGGTCATCGCAACCAAAACCTGGATTCGGGAGTCGGTTACGCAAGGGGAAGGTATTAGCACCCCTCACGTCCATCGTACTCGATGGGATCCACGCTCGGTGTTTACAAGGAAAAGGGTGTATTATCTATCTACGCTAATGGTCGGTCTGAAAAGAAAATAAAGGGACAGGACTCGACAGAACATACGGTGTTCTGGGCCTACGTATTCCCTCGTGCAATGGGAAAGTCAGAGTCAACGTAGTTCGACTACCTACGTCTAAACGGGGGAAAGGTTGCTCGCCAGGACATCGCGTCCTGTGCCTACGTACTTTCATCTGGTATGAAAGATCAGAGCAAACGTAGTTCGACTAACTACGGGTAAACTGGGCGCTCTCACCCAGCAGTGAGAAAACAAACTAGTCTCTAGGGCTCGGGAACCTACAAATACGATCTGGTCTCAAATGCACTCGGGCAAGGGAAAGGGAAACAATCAGTCGTTAGCGGGAAAGTCTCGATCGCACAGCCGCGAGAGAACAAAGGTTAGTTGTTAGTGTGCTCGCTAGGATATCGCATCCTATGCCTACATATCCTCGTCTGGTACAAGGAATCAGAGCAGCTGTAGTTCGGCTAACTACGGGTCAAGCTACTCAAAAACTCCTACTGAAAGGAAAGGGAAAAGACACCCTAAACTATAGCTGGAAAAGGGGAATCTACCTACTGCTATCACACCTGGTTGACCATCCTAATGTATATCATAACAACTCCGCAGCGGAGAAGTCAGAGCTCCTAAGGGATCATGGCAACAGGACTAAACTACAAACAAGAAACTGCAAAGTAAAGGAATACTGCATAAATGCGACAACTAAACAAACAAGGCGCAAAGGCCGCAAACCACAGAGGCAAGGGAGCTCAGCTCTACCAAATACCAACAAGCAAAGCCACTCAATAACAAACAAGCAGAAGGAGGACCACCTCAACTTCTCATGCACACAAAGTCTACTTCTAAGATGCACCTACTCAGAACTATCTAAATGAACACCTAAGTCTAATGCAACATAACATCACACAAGTCAAACAATACAAAGAGACTAACCCTGAGCAGGGCCTCTATCTACAAAACAAGAAGCTACTCCTGGGCAAGGCCCCTAACAAACCTGAAACAGGCTCCTAATCTATCTCTAAACAAAACTCTACACAATACCCTAAGCAAAGATCTAAGCAAAAATTCTAATCAAAACCCTAAACAAGAGGAAACAATCCCAGTCTCCAAGCTTCAGAACAAGCTTACCAGAGAAAGGGAGCTAAGCAGGCGAGCTCATAGTGCCTTCCTCAGGAAAGTACCAGGAGGTTACTACTCAGGAGTCGTATCCTATGCGGCTCGACAACTGTGATCAGTTTACATTCCTCCTCAGGAGAAATTAAACTCACATGAAGGCTCCGGCATCACTGGATACTTGAGAAAACCTATATGCACTAAGGGAACTAAGTGAACAGACTCATAGGACCTTCCTCAGGAAAGTACTAGGAGGCTGACACTTAGGAATTGTATCCTACGTGGCTCAACAATATGTGATCAGTTTACATTCCTCCTCAGGAGAAATTAAACTCACAAGTTGGCTCCAACATCACTGGATACTTGAGAAATCCTAGATAAACTAATGGAACTAAGTGAATAGACCCATAGGACCTTCCTCAGGAAAGTACTAGGAGGCTTCCACTTAGGAATCGTATCCCATGTGGCTCAACAACATGTGATCAGTTTACATTCCTCCTCAGGAGAAATTAAACTCACAAGTTGGCTCCAACATCATTGGATACTTACGAAAGAGGTGAGAAGAAAGAATGAAAGTCATTCATAGTGCCTTCCTCAAGAAAGTACCATAAACTCCCTTCAAACTTCAGGATCTCGAACCTCACAAACAGATAACAAGCTCCTAGACTAAGCCTCAATCCAATGCATCCTTGCAAGCTCCAACAGGACTGCAACCAGCTCCTATCCTCAAGAAGAACCCACAGGCCAACAAACCACAAGAGACTATCTCTGAAGTTCAACCACAGTTGAACTTCAAAGTCAGAAGTCATCAAGACTTCTCCTATCCTCAAGCTCAGACAAATCATATCAGAACATCCTACAAAAATCTAACAAAAATCTATGGGAAACCTACAAGGCTCTAAGACAACATACTGAAAAATCAGAACAAAATTCATTACCAGATGAAAGAACTAAAATCAGCAACACAGACATATCCACAAACCAGTTATTCAATATCCCTGACAATACAAAAAATGCAATTAAACGGAAAATGCATGATTAAGCTAATATTTTTGCACTATAAAATTCTACATTGAATTACGAGTCTACAGAAAAAAGAACAGAATTATTTGACTAAACCTACTATTTTTTATTAATTTTCTAATGACATGTATGCACTAAAGAATATTAAAAAAGTCAATTAAATGGAAAATATACAAAAAATAGCAAACAAAAATAAAATGGCATTTTTATTTTTATACAATTTTCTAGACATTATGATGAAATGGTAGAAAAAAGAAGAATTAAAAAAATCACTTATTTACATTTTATTATGAATTTTATAATATGCAAAGAAATGAAAAAAAACAAAATTGAAATAATATGGAGGGGGGTGAGAATAGCAGGACAAGCTAGTTCATTCTGGCTGGGCTCACATTGGTGGGGGTGTACATAGAAAAGGGCGCAGGGCCCAGCACTACCAGAAACTCATCACAAAAAAATAACAGAAGAAAAAACGCAGGGGGTGCAGCGCTAGCAAGTTTCCAGTTATTTCTTATTGGGCTTATGCCCAGGGGGGTGTGTGGACAGCAATTGGGCATAAGGCCCACATCAACTCATTCCCAGCTCTCACGCAGGGAGGGGTGTACGAGTGAAATGAAGGTTGCTTCAGCAAAACGCGTTTGGGCTTGGCCCAAACCTAACCCTAACCCAACGAAACCCTAAACAAAAATCTGAATACCCTTTCAAACTCCTAAACACTGTTCACGCTTCTAACCCCCAAACCCTAGCCGTCATCCTCTCTCCTCTCTCTGCAACTCATCTTCCACTCTCACACCATTCCCAGAAAAAAAAGGAACTCCAAACAAAACTTCACACATCTCTCACGAGGAATCAATCCCTAACTCACAATCAACTAAACCTAATCTGGACCTAGTAGGAGCTAACATGCAAATCTCAAACGAATCTCATGATCCAACCGAACAAACCACTAATGGAGGCGATGAAGAGAAGAAGACGAACCTGAGACGATGGAATTGCTAGGATTCTTTGAAGGCTCGACGAAAATCACCGCGAGAGAGGAAGATCTTGACGTCTTCCTGACTTTTGAAGGAGCTCACGGAGGCCCTGAAGCACGCGTTGAAACTCGTTCGACTTCTCTTGGACAAGTTAGCGAAGAACTCCACGAGTTCTACGAAGATCTGGCATGAGAACCTCAAGAACTGACGAAGCTATGATTCTGAAGCAGATGGATCTTGAAGATCCTTTGAGTGGCGTAAATGTTCTGAAGAAAATCTTCAGAGGATCTTTGATGTTCGTTGGTGGATGGATGTTTCTGGAAATTCTTTGGATGAAGATTTGATGGCGTTCTGGAAACCTTGAAGAACGATGAAGATCGTTGAACGCGTTCTGGAAAACAGCGTATGAAGTTTCCGGCGAAGATGATGTTTCCGGCGCGGCGACGATGCAGGTGACGGAGGAGCAAGATGAAGATTGGGGGGGGCGAAAGAGGGTTTCTGGAGATTTCTGCAGATTCCGGCAAGGACGGTGGCGCTAAGGGAGGCCGGACGGAGTTTGCATGCCGGCCGGTGGCTTCTCCGGCGAGTCTCAGGCGGTGATCTGTGGTGACGACAGGTGGCAGAGTAGTGGAGGGAACTTCTGCATGCAGGACGCGTGTCCTGGGGCGTGGCAGAGAGAGGGAGTGATGGTGGGGTCAGGTGTCAGCGCGTGAGGCTTCTGAGTTGATGTGGTGGCGTGATTCCACAGCGTAACGTGGGTCCTCTCCCTTTCCTACACGTGGCCACGAAGCTTTTATAGCTCTGAGACTTGCTGGGAGCTTCTAGAATGCGCTGGATGAATCTGGCAATTTCTGGACCATTCCTGACTTAGTTGGGCTGCGAACTGGACTACACTGAGGCCCAAACGAAGATAAAACAAACCAAAACACTAAATGGATTAAAAAACTGGACTGATGACAATGATTAATCACTAATTAACTATTAAAATTCAATTAATCCTAAAAATCTAATTGACTCCTAATTAATAATACTCTAAAAAATCTAACAAACCCACTAATATACTTCTAATAAACCTATATTAAATTCTAAAAAAACTATATTATTTACAAATGATTTAAAATCTATAAAAGAAAATAAAAGAAAAATCTATATATTTCTATATAAAATAAAAAAGACTATTAAATTCTATATCATTCTAAAACATTATATCTAAAAATCTATTTATTTAATATTCTAGAAAAATCTATTATTAATAAAAGAAAAACTATATTATTTTCTATATTATCTAAAAACAATTAAAACTATTTAAATTCTTCTATACTCTAAGAAAAAGATTAAAAAACAATTAAACCTATTTAAAAATCTATATAAAATTCTAAAAATGATTTAAACTATTGAAAAAAATACAAAAACTCTATTTAAATTCCAGAAAACTCTATAAAGCCTATTAAAAATCCGCAAAAGTCTATTAAACCCTAAAAATGCAGACAAATGCAAATGACCCCCATAAAAGAGCGCACGAGACCAGATCGAAATCGAACAGAGATCCCCGGGCATCAGAATATCCTCAAAATCACTGTGCAAGCTAAAAATCACCGAGGAGCGCACAATTTCCCGAAAATAAAACCCTGGTGATCTGGACTGGATCTGCCATATCTGATAGACGAAAATCAAGCTGTAACCCTGATATCCTTCGTTTGCACACAAATCATATGTCTGATTTGCGAATATGAATTTAAACCACGAGTCAGATAGGAGAATCGGTTGGTCAAATTTTAGGGTGCAACAGCTGCCCCTATTCAAGCGACTTGGACCTGAAGGGTTTGAAGAGCGCTCAGCCTTCAAACATTTAGAGGTACGAGACGGTTGAATACAAATAAAACCCGGAAATTTGCCAACCGCGAGCATATACTGTAAACTGCTTGGGGAATAAAATCCAGAAAACCGAGTCCAGTCATTACGGCGACAGACTGATCAATCATCTGGTGAAGAACTCCTGATTTGAACGCCAATTACCCGTGATACCCTATATAACAATCCCGAGGGTTGCAATAGAACACCTGATCCTTTCACATTGCCTACTGATAGGCAGGAAGAGAAATATACTCACATCGTCCAAAGATGGACGGGAAGACATCCTGATTGAATACTCACCTCGTCTAATGATAGACGGAAATCCAAATTCACGTCGTCTAAGGATAGACGGAAAGACAACATTAATCTCCAAATTCACGTCGTCTAAGGATAGACGGCATCATCCTGATTGATGAACAAATCAATTCTCATCGTCTAAGGACAGACGGGAACATCCTGATCGATGAACAAATCACTATTCACATCGTCTAAGGGTAGACGGAATCATCCTGATCGATGAACAAATCACTATTCACATCGTCTAAGGATAGACGGAATCATCCTGATCGATGAACAAATCAATATTCACATCGTCTAAGGGTAGACGGGAAGAAATAATCTCCATACTCACGTCGTCTAAGGGTAGACGGCAAGACACTATTAATCTCCATTCGCACATCGTCTAAGGGTAGACGGAGTCATCCTGATTGATGAACAAATCAATTCACGTCGTCTAAGGATAGACGGAAAGAAATTCATAATCTCCATATTCACATCGTCTAAGGATAGACGGGATCATCCTGATCGATGAAACAAATCAATATTCTCATCGTCTAAGGGTAGACGGGAAGCAATAATCTCCATACTCACATCGTCTAAGGGCAGACGGGATTATCCTGATCGAATACTCACATCGTCTAAGGATAGACGGAAAGACACCATTGCGCAATTCAACATCATCCCTCGAATTTCATAATCCTTCTGTCTACGGGAATTGATAGAAAGATCAATATCCTTAAAGGGGCCACATCGTCAGTATGGACCGACGGTAAGAAAAACCACCTTTAAAGAACCATGTCGTCAATAAGAATCGACAATCACGAAAACTGAACATTCTTCGAAGAGCTTCGACATCAATAAGGATTGACAGTCAGAAAAGTCCCTCTTGAAACGCCATCTCGTCCAATAAACCGAAAGAAAACCACTATCCGACATATCATTTTGAAAATCCTCAACAATCAAAGACAGCCGGAGAAGACTCGCTGGGGAAACACCTCATCATACGGATGATCTGGCAATAAGAAACCCGCTGAACAATCCGAAACTTCACATCGTCTACTGATAGACGGAAAGAAAAGCTACTTACTAGAGAAGCTCTGTCTTGAACTCCATTGAAGATTGCCCGAAACTTCACATCGTCTACTGATAGACGGGAAGAAAACCACATTCGTACTCAAGACGTCTAATGATAGACGGAGAAGTCCATTCATTGGAGGAACACATCGCCAATATGAATTGACGGGAAGAAAAGTCTGTCGATATCAGATGACCGATTGATCAAAGCATAACTATTGTATGATCTGAGATACAAATAATCTGCTGAACTGTCTGAATACTGTTGCTGGATAAATGCCCCTGAACTGATCACAGAGTAATTCACGCGCCATATGAGGCTGATAGAAAACCTGACTTACGCTTCGTATGCATATGCGTATGCTTTAATCTTTCTATGGCGTAATGCTCCATTCTAGATGGAAATGCTACGCATTTTGAAAATGTTATGCAGGTATGATGCAAGTATGATGATGCATGCAATATGCCAATGCAGGCTCGAGCTGCCGGAGAGAGCTGGGTACAGAACCACTTCAGCAAAATAAATGCTGAAGGCGAGGCCAACTCTGCTGGGGATAAACTGGATATCACTGAATTATCCCAGCAAAATAAATGCTGGGAGAGTGAAATCAACTCCGCTGGGGATATTGGGAACTTAACCGAACACCTCGACGAAGTAATACCCTGCTGGGGTATATAACTCCGCTGTGAAATAGTAGAAGTGTTGAATATGATTAGACTCCTCTAGGTATAGCTTATCCGTACCAACGGTGAATTGGACTTTGCTGGAGAAAATGGAGGGAGTCTTCCCGCGTTCTGATGAAGCTCGGATCTGGAAACTGATGCGCCGACATGGATGGGCTTCGCAGTAATCGCAAACATGGATTTGAGCTCTTAAGCTATCTTGCTGGGTCAGGTACAACTGACGCTGGAAAATATTCTTCCTGAATACACAACCTTTTAGTGAAGAGTCAAGGGATAGTGACATGACTTCTCGCATTCGCCTCGCTTTCGAAAATCGACTGCATCTGCTCGAATAACTCTGTATGGCCCTGCTGATACGGAAAAGACCAATCCTTTCTCTTCTGATCTGCCCCAGCCTACGGGACCTCCGTGGGGATAGTCCTCGAAAGGAAATCTGCAAATCTGAGCCTTGCTGGTCTGATGTAACATGCCCCAGCATTCTGAACTTCGGAGAAACACTTCACACCGAATGCTCCTCGAATAACTTCGGCGTGCTTAAGATGGTCCGCCCCTGACTGCAATGACCTTGCCCCTGATTAGCTGATCCAGAGCAGTACCTCCTGACTACGACGTATTCACCGAATCTCAACCTGATTGCCCCAGAATAACTGACTTCGAAGAGCTGACCTGACTGGGGACTACGATAATAGCTTGCCCCTGCTCTCGGAACATTCGGGCATTCTGCATTCTATCTTGACCATACTTTCCATCGTAGGAAGTTTTTCCGCTGTCAAGCGCTCACTCGCAAGTAAAACAAGTTGTTATGCGTAAAAGATGTATTAATGCAACACATATGACAGCTTTGACATCCAATCTGTTCACTGGGAAAAGGAAAAACAGTTTATAGCATATAATGCACAAAACATTTATCAACATCAGTACCAACATGGTAAGAGGAACCTTTTTAGGAGTCAGAATCGACGTGACCTTTACCGGAGTATGCTTTCGAAACAACCTGCTTCAATTAGGACTTTTGAAGGTTGTAACGTGGTCAGGTTCATGGTTTTGAAGGAAAGGATAAAGGCTCAAAATTTATTTTTAACCCACCCATTCTCCTTGATGTTCTCCGATCCTATGTTCAGCTAATTCGACCTTAGCGCCTACCTCTCAGAGGCTGAAAAAATAGGAATGATAGTTCGAGAAACTTTTGGATTTTGGAGTGACAGCCACTCACTTTTCGTCTTTGACACTTGAGGTCACGCGACTCGTATTTCATTTGAGGATTTTTCTTTTGATCCTTCTCATCTTTTTCTTTTCATATCCCTAACTTTTGCCTGGACTGACTCCTTTTGAGTTTCTTTTGATTTTTTAAGCCCAGCGGGATGCCCTCATTTTTGCCTAAGTCATTTGTTTTGAAGTTTTCCTGACTTAGCGGGCTTTTGATTCTTCTTTTTTTTTTCTCTTTTTTTCGAACAAGTCGTGTGACACTGGTTGTTTGACTTTTTGGGGAATGATGTGACTGCTCCACTCTGGGTTGAACCCTTATGGTTTTTTTTTAGGCACGACCTCTAGGGACGTGATTGATCCTCGAACGGACACTCCTTTTGCAATTTGGACGCTCGGTCAAATTAACTAACACCTACCCTGCCCCAGGTTGAGATTGAGGGTTTTTCATTCACAGAAAGAAACTCCTACTACAAGGCTCAAAGGGGTTAACAAGGGATTATCTTCCTTATATCTCCGGTGTTTAGGGATTTGAAACAATGCCTGTACATCATCAACAGGTTTTTATTTCAAAAGCATACAATATTGGTAGTTGCATGTCGGTCATTTTCGTCATCCTCCCCAAATTCTTCTTACCCAAGCGTTGGATATTCGCAAAAACATGTTAGTGAACACGAATGGACCAAAACATGCATATTTATTTCATTATCATCAATTGAATGAAAACAACAAGTTTTACAAACAAGATTACAAATTCAAACAGGAAAGCAACTACAAATGTAAAGAAATGACAAGCTAAAACAAAGAAAATATGCTAGCTTCCGAGAACCGGGCTTTCACATCTGCCCTGCTGCTGAACCAGCTATCTTTACCAGAGACACTTCGATGCTGTCTTGATCTGCTTTCAACGACCCAACCAAATTATAGAGCCCTTCCTCCTTCATTCAGATGATTCTAGGACCTCCCGACCCGAAGCTGATTGCTGCACTATCAAGTAGATCCTGCACTTTGTGCTTAAAAGCCTTACAATTCTCAACCGTATGGCCTGGTGCCCCAGTATGGAACTCACAAGTAGCATTGGCATCATACCCCGGTGGTGGTGGTCCCGTTAAGGGAGTCATTGTCCTTTTATGAACCAATTGGAGCTGAAGTAGCGTTTGCAGAAGCTGTGCATACGGCATAGGAGGAGTTTCAAACTGACGATTTGCCAAAGGACCCCGATTCTGATATCTTTTATACCCCTGCTGGCTCTGCTGCTGAGGCTGCTGCTGCTGGTATCGGGTTGACCCTTGAACATCCTTTGTATCAAATGCAACATCGGTTTCTTGACCTTCAATGTATTGATTAACGCCCTCCTTATGCTTAGCCATTTTCTTTCTCAGATCTGCCCCAGGAATAGGCAACAGTTGTGGGCCTGGAGACTCTGACGCCATGGAGTCCAGGATACGCTTCTGACCCACTGCAACTTTAGAAACATCCATCATCTTAGCATCGACTGAGACAGGAGCAATGCGCACAGCTACGCCGCCCGGCGTGAATTCAATATCGTGCGAGTCAATCAAGTCTTGAACATTGTGCTTAAAAGCATGGCAACCCTCGATGTCGTGTCCGAATGCCCCAGAATGAAACTCACATTGCTTACTGGCATCGTACCCATGAGGAAACACTCTCGTTGGTGGTTCCAACGTTCTCTTCTCAACCAGATTAAACCTCAATAAAGTCTGCAAGAGCTCAGCATATGTCATAGGCGGCGCCTCAAATATTCTCTTTGGCTTCCCTTCCTGGATTCTCCGTTGAGCCAGATGCATCCTCTGTTGCTGCTGCTCAGGTTCCACAGGCACAGGTGGCACGAGCTTCTTCATTGCGGCTTCCAATAGCTGATCGTCTTCTTTCCTAAGCACGTTCTTGACTACCTCCATGATCAAGCTCATTTGGGTCTTCAGCTGACTGTTCTCCTCCTTGAGAATCTTCTGCTCTGAACGCATCTCTTGCATGTCTCTCATCATCTGGCCCCAGCTGGCTTTGGACTTCAATCAATTCAAACTGATTCTGTTCCATATCTCTGAAGGAGTTCCTGCAATAAACTGGATGGTGAGGAAATGAGACCCACGGTTTTGATATACCTGTTAACTGATAATGCAGCGTAGAAAGCAAACATATATTCATAACGAGACAAAGAGAATCTCAAGCTATAAGCACACAGACAAACATCTCCCCCACATGTATAACCAACAAAAGCAGCAAGTAAGCACAAATGAGTGCGAATACAATGACCCCAGCCAACAATCCTGGTGGTGGTCGGCAGACACTAGTGCACAAGAAACTAAACAGATTAATCAGAGAAAACAGATGCGACATCCGGCGCAAAAACCTCTAGAAACTTCTCCCATACAACTGAACTTTCTGATTGACAATCTTCAGAGCACACACTTCCTGTGGAGTCCTCCATGACATTAACTGACGAACCCACACAACTGGAGGATGGAAAATCATTAATCTGAACAAAACCCTGAGGAGTGATGCAAATACGGTTAGAGTCTAACAGATCTTGAACCTGACTTCTAAGCACCTTACAATCATTTGTTGAATGCCCCTGTGCCTCACCATGGTACTCACAGCGGGCGCTGGTATCAAAACTTGGAGGATACGGTGGAATCACCGGCTTAGTCTCTTTCGGCACTATCAATCCACTTCTGACCAGATCTGGCAACAACTGACTGTACGACACCGGTAGCTGAGTAAACTGCCTTTCAGGCTTCCTTGGTCTTCGTGGAGCATGCTGACGCGATCGGCGGTAAGATGTGTTGCACCCCAAAATTTGACCAACATTTATTTGTTCATTGAGTGTTTGAAAGTTGATACCTTCATCAGAAAGTTCAAGAGATCTTCAGAGGAAGTGTTTTGAAACCAGGGTTGTGTGCTTCACAGTTTGAAAGTTGTGGGTGCTCCTCAGATGATTCTGAGACTTTGAGAATGAATTTGATGATTTGAGAAAGCTTATGAGATGTCTTGAAAGCCATCATAAAGCCCAGATAAGTCATTTTGCAAGAGTTCAGAAGATTCAACCATGAATGGTAGAATTAGGGTTTTGACTGGGTCAACCCCTAGGATAACTGAAGATTTGGAGAGGGTTGAGACCTAATCCAAGGGCCATGAGATCATGGAATGATGCATATAGATGTCGTAAAGATGATTCCTAGACCAACTCATCATGATTGAAGAGTTTGAGAAGTTTTGAGTTAGGGTTTCTGAGGATTGTCAGTGAAAAAACCCTAATTTGATCCCTATTTTCCAGGCAGTTTTAGCTCTAGATGTGATTGATGTCTCATCTTCCCCACAACATGAATGTTGTAGAGCTTGTTCTAAGCTTTAATTTGAGTGGTGGAAGTCCTTGATAGGAGTTACAGAGCTCAAGTTATGGTTTTGACAAATTACAGGTCAGCAGAGGTGTGTGAATCTGGGTCCTTGAAAGTCACCCAACTTCCAGACAACTTTTGCCCTAGTGGGTTGATTCCTATGGTTTCTTGGTCAACATGAATGTTGAAGAGGATCTTCTTAGCTTTAATTTGAGTGGTAGAAGTCCTTGATTGGATTTGTGGAACTCAACTTATGGTTTGAACAAGGCAGGGGTATTTTGGTCATTTGTCAGTTATAGGTCATTTTATCCAATGCCTAAAACTCCTATTTCCAAGCCTCAAATGGAAAAACTTAAAACATGAAAGTTGCTCAGAATGTGATTTTAAGTCTAGAAAGAAGGTCACAAATTGTTGGAAAAGCTCATAGCACAAGATTCCATGATTGGTCAAAAATGAACTAAAAATGACTTATAACTTTGAAAAGTTGAAATTGAAAAGTGATTTGGGAGATCCACAAATCCAAAATGGGTCATCCAATATATCATTTTGATTGGAAAAACCATTTTAAGAACTTTGGTTTAAGTAGAATTTTCATTTGAGGCTCCAAAAATGGACTTCCTTTGGAAATTTCTTACTTGAAAAAGAGGGCAACTTTGCAAAACCCTACATAAGCCAAAAATGCACTTGTTTTCCACTCATCCCTTCTCAATATCTCACATAAGGACATTTTGAGGCCAAATTACAAGGCATGGCATATGAGATGAGATAATCCAACATGGCATATCATGGAACTTTCATGAACTTTCCACACCCTTCTAGATGAATCTAGAAGCATCCAATCAATCAATATATAAAGAGTGCATTGTGGAGAGTCTAAGGTTGGTGAAACTTGAGCCAAGTCAGAGGAGAGAGAGAGAGAGATAGCCATTAAAGCTCTTGCTTCAAGTTGAAGCAACTCAAGAATTCTTCCATTACAAGTCTTCTCCTTCAAGAATTGTGCAAACAGAAAGCTATCCATCATCAAAGGATCATCCTGAAGGATTTGCAAGCCCTGGTTCGAGCCATAGCATCACTCACCATAGCTTCTTGACAGGTTGGTGAACTCATCTCTTTCTCTTTATTTATGCTTAGATAGATCATATTCTAGGTATAGAATGATTGTGTTAGGGTAGAGGATTAATCCCTGAGAATTAGAGCAAGATTGGTGAGGTTGCATAACAGAACCATGATTCTTGGATCTTCAATAATTAGTTGTTTAATGAGTTTTAATCAGCATGGATTAGTGTATGATAGCTAGCATAGCTTGTAGAACCTCTGTAGATCATTGTACTGAGGTTTGATGAAGGTTGACATCAGTTTAAGATTTTGAACCATGGTGGTACCAGGATGTTGATGCATTCTGTTAGAACAATCTAGGAAGAATTAAGAAAAAGTGAGCGTATGGTTTTATTCCTCTCGTTTAGTAGATCATTTTTCGTGTTTAGATCTTGCTGAATCATGGCGTGTGGAGAGAGTTAGAGAGGCTCGAATTTGAGTGCATGGGGATGAGGGTTCTGAAAACCCTAGGGCGTTTGGAGAAGACGAAAGGGAAGCCGTTGGATCAAGTCCCAGATTTGACTAATTCTCCCAATCGTGCGGCTGTGAATTAAGCTGAGAAAGAGAGGGAAGATTTGAATCTTATGAAACGCGGTCGTTTCATTAAAGGGCGTTATGGGCCCAGACTTCTATTCCCACCCCCCTTCTTTGTTGGCCCATTTCTTTGAACTAGCGCGCGTTGCTTAATACACCCCCCATCCCTTATTTCATTTAATTCTTTTTAATTTTCTTCTTTTATTTTTCTGTCTTGAATAATTCATTAAAAATAGTTAAAAAATGATTTTTAATTTCTTCTTTTTTCTATGTGTAGGTTAAAATGAGTAGAAAATTATAAAAATAAAAATGAGATTTTATTTTTAGGTTTAATATTTTTAATAGATTTTCCAATTAAATAGCTTTTTAATTGTTTAATTTTGTATCATGATTTTGTAGGATTTATTTTAGAACCTTGCCTTAGGGTTTTTAATCCATTCTTTTTTATGCAATTAGATGATGAGTCATAGTTCCCTATAGGATTTTTTCTAGATTTTTAGAATTTAATCTTGATTAGTTTAATTAGGGTAGACTTAGGGTATCCTGATTAGGGTTTAGAATGTGTTTAGGTGATGAATCCCTTTCTTTGATTGAGTTTCATCTTGATTTTTAGGTAGAGACCTTTGTAGATGTTATGAGTAGGTGTTGAGGACCCTTGTGAATATTTGTTAGATTTTTCCCCATTAGTTTAGTATTTTTAGGTATTTTCTGAAGTTGCCTGATGATTTGGTCTGTTCAGTGGGTTATCTGTTCATCTTTGGGGTCCATTCTGAGGAATTTGTTGAGGGGCTTGTGTTGCCTTGAAGATCTTGATGGAGAGCATCATGAAGTGAAGATTGTAAGCCAAGATTCAGAGACCCAGAGCTTGGCTTGTCCCCTGTCTGTGAGGTTTGAGAGCCTGAAGTTTGAAGGAAGTTCATGGTACTTTCCCGAGGAAGGCACTATGAATGACTTTCATTCTTCCTTCTCACCTCTTTCTTAAGTATCCAATGATGTTGGAGCCAACTTGTGAGTTTAATTTCTCCTGAGGAGGAATGTAAACTGATCACATGTTGTTGAGCCACATGGGATACAACTCCTAAGTGGAAGCCTCCTAGTACTTTCCTGAGGAAGGTCCTATGGGTCTATTCACTTAGTTCCATTAGTTTGTCTAGGATTTCTCAAGTATCCAATGATGTTGGAGCCAACTTGTGAGTTTAGTTTCTCCTGAGGAGGAATGTAAACTGATCACATGTTGTTGAGCCACATGGGATACAACTCCTAAGTGGAAGCCTCCTAGTACTTTCCTGAGGAAGGTCCTATGAGTCTGTTCACTTAGCTCCACTAGTTCAGATAGGATTTCCTAAATATCCAGTGATGTTGGAGCCTGCTTGTGAGTTTAATTTCTCCTGAGGAGGAATGTAAACTGATCACAGTGGTTGAGCCACATAGGGTATGACTCCTGAGTATACACCTCCTAGTGCTTTCCTGAGGAAGACACTATGAGTATGCTTACTTAGCTCCCTTTCTTTGGTAAGCTTGTTCTGAAGCTTGAAGACTGGGATTGATTTCTCTTGTCTAGAGTTTGGCTTGAGAGCTTTGCTTAGATTAGATCAGGACTCTGTGATTAGGGTTAGAATTAGAGAATAGATGATTCTTTCTCAGGCATGTGTGTTTTGTTTACCTGATGGCAACTTCATTTCTCTTATCTGTTATTGCTTGATAGCATGTGTGTTTGTTTGCCTGATGGCACTTCATTTCCTTTACCTGTTCAGTGCTTGATAGCATGTTGTTTATTTTTAGTATGATTACTGCTATTTCATGACTGGCTTGAGGTTGAGACGAGCTTGTGGAGGCTGAAACCCCACACACATTTCCTCCCTCACTTGCATTGCATGCATTTTACTGTTAAAGCTGATGTTTTTGTCTGTTTCTGTGTATCATTGACATGATCCCTTAGGACTCTCATTTCCTCTGATGAGGATTTGATGATAGACTTTTAGGTTGAAACCTATGCATGACAACATCTAGGAGTTCCCTGTTCAAACCTCAACCATAGGATGAATCCATGGCATGATAACAGTAGGACTTGATAGTCTCCCTCCTAGTTGAGCCACTTTTCCCGTAGTTTCCCGAACTACGTTTGCTCTGATCTTTCATACCAGATGAAAGTACGTAGGCATAGGATGCGACATCCTAGCGAGCAACCTTCCCAAACCTTCACCCGTAGTTTCCCGAACTACGTTTGCTCTGATCTTTCATACCAGATGAAAGTACGTAGGCATAGGATGCGACATCCTAGCGAGCAACCTTCCCAAACCTTCACCCGTAGTTAGCCGAACTACGTTGACTCTGATTTCTCATTCTCTGATGGGAATACGTAGGCATAAAGCGCGACGCTTTGCCGAGTCATTTTTCTTTTCTTTTTCAGCCAGCCTTGATAGGTAGATAGATTATAACCAACCCGTCCAAGTAAACACACAAGCGAGGATCCCGTCGAGTACGACGGACGTGAGGGGTGCTAATACCTTCCCCTTGCGTAACCGACTCCCGAACCCAGACAATGGTTGCGATGACCTTGTCTTACCCTTTTTCGTCAGGTTTTTCCGATCGTTTCCTTTCCCGCTCTGAGGGATAAATAACGAAAGGTGGCGACTCTTCTGTCATGCCGGCACCTTATTTTCGCGCAAGCGACAGCTGGCGACTCTGCTGGGGATCTATAGCATCTAGGGACTTTTCCCATCCATTATGCTGGGACCGTTTCCCATCCCCTACGCGAGTCAATCCTATCGTTTGTGTGTTTGCTTGTTGGGTTGCGTTTATTTATCGCATTTTTACTTCCCGCATTTTATTTCCCGCATTTTATTTCCAGTTGATATGATTATCTGTGCTGCTGTGGGAGAGGGATGTTACTGTGAGTGAAAAGCCGGACCTGGGCTTGAGTACACACCTAGATATAGTTGTGGAGAAGTAGTAGACGAACCTGTCTGCTGAGCAGGCACAGTTCCCTACGAAAATCTGCGCTCAGACGAGATTCTTGCAGAGGTGCTCCTTTCCGGTCCTGAGGATCTGAGGGGAGTCCAGACGTGAGGATTGTCGACTCTGGGGACCGATCATTTGGAAGTCAGCTAAGAGAGGCCTCTTCATGACTTGATGATGCCACTCCTTCTGGGAATCGTATTGTCACTCATGAATGTCTGTGACGCTGACGACCGCATAGGATGCCGTACCTTTGTCCGTGGATTAGGTCCATACCTGTGAGTGGGGTTGGGATATTGCAGGAAACTTTGACCTCCAGACCACCTGGTTTTCTTGACAGTGAATCAGTTATGTTGGGTTCTCAGTTGCAGATATGTTCTTGATAGAGCAAGAGTTTGATCAGAGGATCTTATCATCGGGTGTTTGTCTGTTCTTGATAGAGCAGGCTTTGATCAGAGTATTGTTATAAGAGGTTTGTTCTGGATGGAGCAGATTTTGAGTGGGGTCTGAAGATCTCGCCAGCAGTTGTTATTTTGTTCTTGATAGGGCAGATTTTTGAGTGGGGTTTGAAGATCTCATCAGCAGCTGTGTATTTGTTCTTGAGAGGGCAGATTTTTGATTTGGGGGTCTGAAGACTTCATCAACAGATATTCCTTGATATTGCACCCGGGATCCTTATTATCAGGCACCTATTCTTGTCAGGGCAGAATTTTGATCTCGATCCTACCAGATGGTTATTCACAGTAGATCAAATCAGTGGTTTTACACCGGGGTTTCCTTCTCATCAGTGACTGTCGATACCGAATCTCCACAACAGCCA
Source organism: Lathyrus sativus (assembly GCA_963859935.3). Lineage (NCBI taxonomy): Eukaryota > Viridiplantae > Streptophyta > Magnoliopsida > Fabales > Fabaceae > Lathyrus > Lathyrus sativus. The sequence goes on along the minus strand of OZ012737.1, from coordinate 661,477,670 downwards.
CCCGGATATATTGTTGCATCCCTGCATTTTGCATTAGCTCGCATATTCATGTTTGCATTCCATTAGCATGTGTCTGTGCTGCAGGCGTGTTTCGTACCCTGATCCTGGTGTCCCGAGCAATATGAGATATTTTCTTCCATGAATGGATCCAGTCTTATCATTGCATTGACACTATGTTGGCACGTTGACACCAAAATCAGGGGTGATCTCCTGAACGTACAGACACCTATGGCATTGGCATAATTCATCTTGCACGGCAGAAGCCGGGACTTGTCTTCTAACCCTTGTGTTTGCAGGTTTTGACTCAGAATCTAGCAGATCAGACTAATGGAGCAGATACAAGCTGAACTGGGGAAAGTCCAAAGCCAGCTGGGGCAGGTCATGAATGACATACAGGCAGTGCGTCTGGACCAGCAAGTGCTCAGAGAGGAGAATCAGCAGCTGCAGAATCAGCTGAGCTTTCTCATGGGAGTGGTGAGAAGTATGCTAAATAAGGAGAGTGGTCAAGCACCCAAGGAGGAGACCAGAGTGCTTCCTCCGTTACCGTCAGTGCCACCTGTGCTGAAGCCAAGTGGACCTCATAGACCCTCTACACAGCATGAAGCTCGAGGCCTGTCTCGTCATCAGCCACGCCGAGCATCTCAGAATAATCCTGAAGGTTATGGTCAAAAGAAGAAGCTACTTGATAGAGCTTTGGACCCACTACCTGTGAGTTATGCCCAGCTGCTGCCGCTGTTGGTTCAGAACCGTGTTCTCAAGCTTCGGACCTTAAATCCACCAGATGACGTGTCATCAGACGTTGATCTAAGCTTGCATTGTGATTTCCACTCGGGAGCACCGGGGCACCATGTTGAAACATGTAAGGCTCTCCGGAATAAGATTCAGGACCTTATTGACTCAAGGGCGATTAGGCTTGTGCCGGGCGGCATGAGAGCATCGGGAAAGTTTATCCCCTACCCTGCAGAAGAGGTGGATGATTCCACTCCTTTGCCTGAGGCTGAGAAAGATCTGGAATATGTCCCGCGATCTTTGGTGACTGAATCGCCTCGCTCGCAGTTCCTACCTGGATCAAGCTCAAGGACGCAAGCGCCTAAACGAGAGATCGTTGCCACTCCGAAACGACGACCCCTTGCTCCTGGGCGGAAAGAATACCAGCCCCAGGATCACAAGAGACCTCGCAACCACGGGGAACAAAGGAATGTTTCCTTCCATCCAGTGCCTGTGCCGTATAGCCAGATTCTTCCACTGTTGGTTCAGAATTCCTTGGTGGAACCGAAAGCTCTCAAGCCCGTGCTAGAGCCTTACACTCCAGGGTACGATCCTCATGCTCAGTGTGGCTACCATGGTGGATCTCTGGGGCATTCAACTGAAGATTGCAAGGCTTTCCAGGCGAAAGTGCAGCAATTGATCGACCAAGGGTGTATTTCCTTTCCAGAGGGAGTCTTGGTTGTGCGTGACGACCTCTCAGCTGTTTGAGCTCGTAGATTCGGAGGGTTGTTTCCAGAAGCCAGTGATCCAGACGGGCAGACGTCCTCAACATTGGCAGTCCTCGGACTTTTTACCATTTGCATTTGTAGTTTCTTTTCTGTTAAGTTACTACTTGCTATTAAACATTGTATGTTTCGAATGGTAATGATAATAAAGTGACTATGCATTTCTTCTGAATTAGTTATGTCGTTGTCACTCATTTACTGCATTGCACTGGCACTTGCATTTTATTTACTCCGATTTCTTACTATGATTAGCAATGAGCGGAGGGAGGATGATGAAACTGAATACTCATAACCGATGATCGTATTGCGTTCAGATAAAACTTTGCCGATGACGTACAAGGCATTGTTTCAAATCCCCTAAACACCGGAGAGATAAGGAAGAGAATCCCTTGTTAACCACTTCGAGCCGAGAAGTAGGAGTTTCTTTCGGAGTTTTTTAGACCCTCGCATCTTAAGCCGGGGCAGGGTAGTTGTCAGTTAGCTTGATCGAGCGTTCAAGTCTTATAGAGGAGTGTTGTCCTTCGAGGGCCAATCACATCATATTCCTCTCCAGAGGTCGTACCTCATCAACCACAATGGTTAAACCTCACCAATCAGGAGTAAGACAGTTACAATCCTTTCGGAGCAATCAAGACAACCAGTGTCGCACGACTTTGTTCCAAGAAAAAAAAGAAATAAGAAAGCCCGCTAAGTAAAAAAGAAAAGCTAGAAAGCAAATACTTAGGCAAAAATCAGGGCATCCCGCTGGACTTCAAAAGAAAAAATCGAAAAAAACTCAAAAGGAGTCAGTCCAGGCAAAAATTAGGGAATCAAAACAAAAGAATGAAAAAGAAAGGATTATAAAAAAGAAAAATCCTCGAACAAGGACGAAGTCGTGTAGACACAGACGCCGAAAACGAAAAGGAGTAACTGTCACTCCGAAACACCTTGAGAATTCTTTAACCAGTTGTTCCCAATGTTCAAACATACCTCTCGAAGAGGCGAGCGCTCGAGCTAAGTTAACTGAACTTTAGGATCGGAGAACATCACGTAGAAGGGGTGGGTACAAATCATAATTTGAGCCAAATATCCTTTGTTTCGCGAACCGTGAACCCGACCACGATACAACCCTTAAAAGACCTAATTGAGGCAGGGTTTATTCTGAAAGCGCATTACGATAAGGTTGAGTAACCTGACTCCTTCATGATTTGCTAATCATATCCTTATTGCATTTTTCACTGATCGCATCAACACTACGTTTGAACTCTTTGGTTCATTCGTCACTCACTAGCATGACACGTAAATGAGTGACAGTACAACATTTTTTCGAAATTTGCATGAACACTGCATTAAAATTACTATTCGTGAATAAACAATTTTAGTTGCAGGTTAGTAGCTGATGCGAAAGAACTTCAGCAAGGAATAGTCAATCAGGACTGAATCGCCAGAGGTCTGGATCAGAATGGTATGCTGCGAAGCCCTGTGAATCTGGGGCAATGACTTCCAGTGAGTTTGGAACCAGTTTGTCTGAGGACAAGTCCCGGAGCATCAGTTGATGCAAGAAGCAGTTGATCGGAAGTGAATCTTCTTGAGACCCAATCAGGGGCAGTTATCCAAGAATTCTTGCGATTTAAGGGCAGATCCCTCTAGTGTTCGATCAGAGCATGTTGAGTCGCTCATCGCTCGTTCAGGGGCAAACTACTTCAGAGGTATTGAAGCCGACCATGCTGAAAGTTGATTAGTTAAGGATGAATCCTCCCGTTGTGCAGATGCTGGGGCAAGCCCTCTGAAGATTGTCTTGTTGCCATTTGTTTTCGGCTCAGAATGAATTATTCCCAAAGGTCGGATTGGGGCAAGTTGAATTGCGCTGGGGCAAGATGAGTTTGTTCACCCTAGCAAGAATTGAGTATCGGGGAATCGTGTCATTACCCCGTCAAAACCTGAACCTTCTGAAGAAGCCTTGCGGTCATTGGGTTGCTATCCTACAGCATAACCTGTTACTTGACTCCATGATTGGTAGCCTGTATTCCCTGTGTTGGCGTTGTTGAATCAGGATTGTTTCTCCGCAGAGGCGCACAGTTTGAGGTTGTTCCCCCTGTACAGTTTGAGACTGCAGCAGATTGAGATGGCGTTTATCCCTCATCAGATTAGGGTCAAGATTGCCCTCAGCAGACCAGGATTGATATCCCCGAAGCGGAGCGAGTCCTCCTTCTCCAGCGGAGTCCAGTAGTTTCTCCTCCGCAGAATTTAAACGCAGAGCAGTGAGCATTGATATGTCTCCCTAGGAAGAGGCGATTCTCTTCCCCAAGCAGGCGCATCCTGAAGGAATGTCACCTCATCAGCTGAGTCAAGCGCCGAAGAATGATGTCTTCCCCAGCACCGGGTCACAAGTGCAGATTTCAGAGAAATGTTTGGGAAGCTGAAGCTCGTGTTTTCCCCAGTAAAGTCGCCGAAGCAGGTTTTTTCCCCCGCACCGGGTCACAAGTGCAGGTTTCGTAGGAAGCTAGTCGTATACCGAAGTATGCAGTAACTGATGGTGCCAGACTGAAGTCCCCAGCGGAATTGAGATTCCCCACCAAGAGCCGTATTCTCTCCTGAAGTCCGATGGTTCCTTCTTCCCCAGTAGGGTGTTGGAACAGCTGATGTTGTATTCCCTTGTAGAGTTGTACTCTCCCCCGAAGTCAGATGATTCTTTCTTCCCCAGTGGAATCGAATTCCCCATCAGAGTCGTACTCTCCAATAAAGTAGAATGATTTCTCTCCCCGGCTGAGTCCGCAGAAAAGCAGAATCTTTGGAAGTTGATCAGATCATGATCAATTTTCCCCAGCAGAGCGTGGGGCAGCTGATGCTGTATCTCCCCAGAGTCGCACTCTCTCCAGCGAAGCAGAATGATTTCTCCTTCCTCAGCCGAGTTTGCAGATGTCCAAGAGATCCGAGTCCTTGGAAGTTGATCAGATCATGATTGGTTTTTCCCCAGTGGAGTGTTAAGCAGCTGAAGTTGGTTCCCCCACAGAGCGGTCATCCCCAGAAGAGTGGCCGAGACGGCCGCGCAATTCATTCTCGCGATTGATATCAGCAGATCCAAGTTCTCGTAGAGCTTCGTCCCCTGCAGCAGTCAGCTGAAGTTGTTCCCCTGCAGCAGTTCGCGGAAGATCAATTCCCCAGACAGAGCCCGATTGATATTGGCGTGTTCACGTTCTCCTCAGCAGGATGATTCCTCTACCTGAGTGGTTCTTTCTCCTTGACGGGAGGATTCCCCCCTTCAGCATTTATTTTGCTGATGGGATCGCATCATTGTGCATGATTGCATAGCATTGTGCATGACTGCATAGCATTTAAACGTTGCAATAGCATTGTGCATGATTGCATGGCATTTAGCATAAACGCATATCATTCCCACTGTGTGGGGCGTAGCGCAGAAGCATATGCATCATAAGCATTATCTAGGTCATTGTCATCCTTGTTGAACAGGTGTACCGCCAAAAGGCCAGTTGCTCAGGACGATTCTTGATGTTCTCCCCAGCAAGGTTGTTTTCTTAGATGATTCTTAAAGACCCCGGTGTGATCCCCGCAGGCGCTCGCTCAAGATGATTTTTGAGATCCCCAGCGAAGTCTTCAGCGCAAGGTGATGCTTGAATTCCTCAGCAGGGCCATTTGCTTAAGATGACTCTTAAGACCTCAGTACAGCTTCCCGAGGTGTTCGCCAAGTATGATACTTGAGCTCCCCAATAGCATCTCCAGCACGAGTTGCCCAGGAAGATTCCTGGAATTCCCAACAGAATGTTTGCTCCAAAAAGGTTATTAGTTCAGGACGATTCTTGAAGATGCCCGATGGATCTGTTTGGTCAAGATGATTCTTGAAGCCCTGAGCAGCGTGATATGTCTGCTCCACCAACGAGGTCTAATCTGAAGATGGATTTCGTAAGCGCCCGATGGCGATATCAGAAGGTTCCTGTGAGTTCAGATTTCCTTGTTGATGAATCAACGTATGGCTGAAGACAAGGTTCCAGGATTGTAGATACAACAGAGTGATTCGTGTGAGTCTGAAGACCAAGTCAGTTGTCCTGAGGTGATAATTGAGCGCGATCAAGTGAATAGTTTTCTTCTGACTGAAGTCGAAGATGTTTCTCCAGCTGAAGCGGAGTTTTTGCCTGAAGGCAAAGTGTTTGAATCCCCGTAGAGTCATGAATGGCTCAGGATACCATTTCTCTGACTGAAGTCATAGATTTCCCAAGCTGAAGCGAAGGTGCCTGAAGGCAAGGTTATCCCCAAGGTTATGAATGACCTAGGATTCATTTTTCGGACTGAAGGCCGAAGTATATCCCTGACTGACGTCTCGGATACTCTATAGCAGAGGCGGAGTTGCCTGAAGGCAGATCCATGTATCCTTGAAGGCCAAGGACCATTTCTTCAGAATGAAGTCGAAGATACCTCCTGCAGAGTTGCCGACGGGCAAAGTTTACGTCCTTGAAGGCCAAGGATGTTCTTTCTAGCTGAAGCTAGAATAGCCTAAGGGCAAGGTTATCCCCAAGGTTATGAATGACCTAGGATTCATTTTTCGGACTGAAGGCCGAAGTATATCCCTGACTGACGTCTCGGATACTCTATAGCAGAGGCGGAGTTGCCTGAAGGCAGATCCATGTATCCTTGAAGGCCAAGGACCATTTCTTCAGACTGAAGTCGAAGATACCTCCTGCAGGGTTGCCGACGGGCAAAGTTTACATCCTTGAAGGCCAAGGATGTTCTTTCTAGCTGAAGCTGGAATAGCCGACGGGCAGGGTTTCATCTATCTTCAGAAATACTTGAAGATTCTCCAGCGGATCTGGAGTGGCCAGGGGCCAGGGTTCCATCTATATTCAGAGTTACTTGAAGATTTTTTTCTAGCTGAAGCTGGAAATGGCCAGGGGCCAGGGTTCCATATATCTTTAATGTTGAAGTTCTACGGCAGGCAGTGTGCAGCAGTATTCCGATGTTCGTTATGGTTCTGAGGGTGAACCCCAGATCAGAGTGTGCTCGGTTAAGTCTCTCATTCCCAGCGGAGTAGTTTCAAATACACAAGTGTACCTTTTGTTCCATTCACCAGGGGTGAACCCCAGGTCAGAATTGTTCAGTGTTGTATTTTCTCCAGCGGCAATGCGAGGTATTTTGATTATCCGACGACGGGGTCAGATTATGTTTGTTCCCGGCAGCGAGGTTGGATGTTTGTTCGACGGCAATGTCAGACTCCTTAAATCCCCAGCAGAGATGATGTTTGTACGACGGTGATGTCGAGTGTCTCTCAGAGTGATGTTTGTGTCCGGCGGCGATGTCAGATTCAGTTTTCCAGCGGTGATGTTGGGCATATCAGATTCAGTTTTCCAGCGGTGATGTTGGGTATATCAGATTCAGTTTTCCAGCGGTGATGTTGGGTATATCAGGTTTAGTCTTCCAGCGGTGATGTTGGGTGTTGTGGTTGTCTGAAGGCAACGTCAGAAGAATTTAATGTGGATAACTGACGGTGATGTCAGGTCGATATGTCTCCAGCTAGTTGTTGAGCAGCTAGTGTTGCAGTGTTCGAAGATTTGTTCCCCGCAGAGTACCGTGTGCTCGTGTAGTTGGCAAATTTTCGGGTTTACCGATATTCAACCGTCTCGTACCTTGATTGGTTGAGAGCCGTTCGCTTCTCACCCAGTCAGGTTCAAGCCGTTTGAATAGGGGCAGCTGTTGCACCCCAAAATTTGACCAACATTTATTTGTTCATTGAGTGTTTGAAAGTTGATACCTTCATCAGAAAGTTCAAGAGATCTTCAGAGGAAGTGTTTTGAAACCAGGGTTGTGTGCTTCACAGTTTGAAAGTTGTGGGTGCTCCTCAGATGATTCTGAGACTTTGAGAATGAATTTGATGATTTGAGAAAGCTTATGAGATGTCTTGAAAGCCATCATAAAGCCCAGATAAGTCATTTTGCAAGAGTTCAGAAGATTCAACCATGAATGGTAGAATTAGGGTTTTGACTGGGTCAACCCTAGGATAACTGAAGATTTGGAGAGGGTTGAGACCTAATCCAAGGGCCATGAGATCATGGAATGATGCATATAGATGTCGTAAAGATGATTCCTAGACCAACTCATCATGATTGAAGAGTTTGAGAAGTTTTGAGTTAGGGTTTCTGAGGATTGTCAGTGAAAAAACCCTAATTTGATCCCTATTTTCCAGGCAGATTTAAGCTCTAGATGTGATTGATGTCTCATCTTCCCCACAACATGAATGTTGTAGAGCTTGTTCTAAGCTTTAATTTGAGTGGGGGAAGTCCTTGATAGGAGTTACAGAGCTCAAGTTATGGTTTTGACAAATTACAGGTCAGCAGAGGTGTGTGAATCTGGGTCCTTGAAAGTCACCCAACTTCCAGACAACTTTTTCCCTAGTGGGTTGATTCCTATGGTTTCTTGGTCAACATGAATGTTGAAGAGGATCTTCTTAGCTTTAATTTGAGTGGTAGAAGTCCTTGATTGGATTTGTGGAACTCAACTTATGGTTTGAACAAGGCAGGGGTATTTTGGTCATTTGTCAGTTATAGGTCATTTTATCCAATGCCTAAATACTCCTATTTCCAAGCCTCAAATGGAAAAACTTAAAACATGAAAGTTGCTCAGAATGTGATTTTAAGTCTAGAAAGAAGGTCACAAATTGTTGGAAAAGCTCATAGCACAAGATTCCATGATTGGTCAAAAATGAACTAAAAATGACTTATAACTTTGAAAAGTTGAAATTGAAAGTGATTTGGGAGATCCACAAATCCAAAATGGGTCATCCAATATATCATTTTGATTGGAAAAACCATTTTAAGAACTTTGGTTTAAGTAGAATTTTCATTTGAGGCTCCAAAAATGGACTTCCTTTGGAATTTCTTACTTGAAAAAGAGGGCAACTTTGCCAAAACCCTACATAAGCCAAAAATGCACTTGTTTTCCACTCATCCCTTCTCAATATCTCACATAAGGACATTTTGAGGCCAAATTACAAGGCATGGCATATGAGATGAGATAATCCAACATGGCATATCATGGAACTTTCATGAACTTTCCACACCCTTCTAGATGAATCTAGAAGCATCCAATCAATCAATATATAAAGAGTGCATTGTGGAGAGTCTAAGGGTTGGGTGAAACTTGAGCCAAGTCAGAGGAGAGAGAGAGAGATAGCCATTAAAGCTCTTGCTTCAAGTTGAAGCAACTCAAGAATTCTTCCATTACAAGTCTTCTCCTTCAAGAATTGTGCAAACAGAAAGCTATCCATCATCAAAGGGATCATCCTGAAGGATTTGCAAGCCCTGGTTCGAGCCATAGCATCACTCACCATAGCTTCTTGACAGGTTGGTGAACTCATCTCTTTCTCTTTATTTATGCTTAGATAGATCATATTCTAGGTATAGAATGATTGTGTTAGGGTAGAGGATTAATCCCTGAGAATTAGAGCAAGATTGGTGAGGTTGCATAACAGAACCATGATTCTTGGATCTTCAATAATTAGTTGTTTAATGAGTTTTAATCAGCATGGATTAGTGTATGATAGCTAGCATAGCTTGTAGAACCTCTGTAGATCATTGTACTGAGGTTTGATGAAGGTTGACATCAGTTTAAGATTTTGAACCATGGTGGGTACCAGGATGTTGATGCATTCTGTTAGAACAATCTAGGAAGAATTAAGAAAAAGTGAGCGTATGGTTTTATTCCTCTCGTTTAGTAGATCATTTTTCGTGTTTAGATCTTGCTGAATCATGGCGTGTGGAGAGAGTTAGAGAGGCTCGAATTTGAGTGCATGGGGATGAGGGTTCTGAAAACCCTAGGGCGTTTGGAGAAGACGAAAGGGAAGCCGTTGGATCAAGTCCCAGATTTGACTAATTCTCCCAATCGTGCGGCTGTGAATTAAGCTGAGAAAGAGAGGGAAGATTTGAATCTTATGAAACGCGGTCGTTTCATTAAAGGGGCGTTCTGGCCCAGACTTCTATTCCCACCCCCCTTCTTTGTTGGCCCATTTCTTTGAACTAGCGCGCCGTTGCTTAATACACCCCCCATCCCTTATTTCATTTAATTCTTTTTAATTTTCTTCTTTTATTTTTCTGTCTTGAATAATTCATTAAAAATAGTTAAAAAATGATTTTTAATTTCTTCTTTTTTCTATGTGTAGGTTAAAATGAGTAGAAAATTATAAAAAATAAAAATGAGATTTTATTTTTAGGTTTAATATTTTTAATAGATTTTCCAATTAAATAGCTTTTAATTGTTTAATTTTGTATCATGATTTTGTAGGATTTATTTTAGAACCTTGCCTTAGGGTTTTTAATCCATTCTTTTTTATGCAATTAGATGATGAGTCATAGTTCCCTATAGGATTTTTTCTAGATTTTTAGAATTTAATCTTGATTAGTTTAATTAGGGTAGACTTAGGGTATCCTGATTAGGGTTTAGAATGTGTTTAGGTGATGAATCCCTTTCTTTGATTGAGTTTCATCTTGATTTTTAGGTAGAGACCTTTGTAGATGTTATGAGTAGGTGTTGAGGACCCTTGTGAATATTTGTTAGATTTTTCCCCATTAGTTTAGTATTTTTAGGTATTTTCTGAAGTTGCCTGATGATTTGGTCTGTTCAGTGGGTTATCTGTTCATCTTTGGGGTCCATTCTGAGGAATTTGTTGAGGGGCTTGTGTTGCCTTGAAGATCTTGATGGAGAGCATCATGAAGTGATGATTGTAAGCCAAGATTCAGAGACCCAGAGCTTGGCTTGTCCCCTGTCTGTGAGGTTTGAGAGCCTGAAGTTTGAAGGAAGTTCATGGTACTTTCCCGAGGAAGGCACTATGAATGACTTTTCATTCTTCCTTCTCACCTCTTTCTTAAGTATCCAATGATGTTGGAGCCAACTTGTGAGTTTAATTTCTCCTGAGGAGGAATGTAAACTGATCACATGTTGTTTGAGCCACATGGGATACAACTCCTAAGTGGAAGCCTCCTAGTACTTTCCTGAGGAAGGTCCTATGGGTCTATTCACTTAGTTCCATTAGTTTGTCTAGGATTTCTCAAGTATCCAATGATGTTGGAGCCAACTTGTGAGTTTAGTTTCTCCTGAGGAGGAATGTAAACTGATCACATGTTGTTGAGCCACATGGGATACAACTCCTAAGTGGAAGCCTCCTAGTACTTTCCTGAGGAAGGTCCTATGAGTCTGTTCACTTAGCTCCACTAGTTCAGATAGGATTTCCTAAATATCCAGTGATGTTGGAGCCTGCTTGTGAGTTTAATTTCTCCTGAGGAGGAATGTAAACTGATCACAGTGGTTGAGCCACATAGGGTATGACTCCCTGAGTATACACCTCCTAGTGCTTTCCTGAGGAAGACACTATGAGTATGCTTACTTAGCTCCCTTTCTTTGGTAAGCTTGTTCTGAAGCTTGAAGACTGGGATTGATTTCTCTTGTCTAGAGTTTGGCTTGAGAGCTTTGCTTAGATTAGATCAGGACTCTGTGATTAGGGTTAGAATTAGAGAATAGATGATTCTTTCTCAGGCATGTGTGTTTTGTTTACCTGATGGCAACTTCATTTCTCTTATCTGTTATTGCTTGATAGCATGTGTGTTTGTTTGCCTGATGGCACTTCATTTCCTTTACCTGTTCAGTGCTTGATAGCATGTTGTTTATTTTTAGTATGATTACTGCTATTTCATGACTGGCTTGAGGTTGAGACGAGCTTGTGGAGGCTGAAACCCCACACACATTTCCTCCCTCACTTGCATTGCATGCATTTTACTGTTAAAGCTGATGTTTTTGTCTGTTTCTGTGTATCATTGACATGATCCCTTAGGACTCTCATTTCCTCTGATGAGGATTTGATGATAGACTTTTAGGTTGAAACCTATGCATGACAACCATCTAGGAGTTCCCTGTTCAAACCTCAACCATAGGATGATGATAACAGTAGGACTTGATAGTCTCCCTCCTAGTTGAGCCACTTTTCCCGTAGTTTCCCGAACTACGTTTGCTCTGATCTTTCATACCAGATGAAAGTACGTAGGCATAGGATGCGACATCCTAGCGAGCAACCTTCCCAAACCTTCACCCGTAGTTTCCCGAACTACGTTTGCTCTGATCTTTCATACCAGATGAAAGTACGTAGGCATAGGATGCGACATCCTAGCGAGCAACCTTCCCAAACCTTCACCCGTAGTTAGCCGAACTACGTTGACTCTGATTTCTCATTCTCTGATGGGAATACGTAGGCATAAAGCGCGACGCTTTGCCGAGTCATTTTTCTTTTCTTTTTCAGCCAGCCTTGATAGGTAGATAGATTATAACCAACCCGTCCAAGTAAACACACAAGCGAGGATCCCGTCGAGTACGACGGACGTGAGGGGTGCTAATACCTTCCCCTTGCGTAACCGACTCCCGAACCCAGACAATGGTTGCGATGACCTTGTCTTACCCTTTTTCGTCAGGTTTTTCCGATCGTTTCCTTTCCCGCTCTGAGGGATAAATAACGAAAGGTGGCGACTCTTCTGTCATGCCGGCACCTTATTTTCGCGCAAGCGACAAGATGATCGTTGACTTGAAGTGTCTGAAAACTGATCCTGAGATGCTAGAGATTCTGAGGTGGCATCATCTCCTTCCCACTCTTCTTGAGAACTGACAACTGACTCAATCTTATCAACTGGGACGTAAGGAACATCTCGAAACTTTCCATTCTTGAGTCCTCTCTCAACAATCTCTCCCAGTCTCATCAGGCCCACAAAGTTTGTGCAACTGAACAATTTGTCAAAATAATGGCCTTTCAGAGTACCCAGGAAGATGTCAACCAGTTCCCTTTCCGGAAGCGGTGGTTGAACACTAGCAGCCAATTCTTTCCATCTTCGTAAATACCCTCTGAATGATTCATTCTCCGCTTGAGACAATTCTTGCAGATCTACGAGACTAGGAGTCAAATCCAGGTTGTAATCGTACTGCTTCATGAAAGCTCTGGCTAAATCTACCCAAGATCGAATCTGATTACTCTCTAATTGCACATACCATCTCAGGGATGCCCCAGTCAGGCTATACTGGAAGCAATGGATCATTAGTTGGTCATTTCGCACAAACGAAGTCATCCTTCGGCAGAACATCATCAAATGCAGCTTTGGACAGCTATCTCCCCTGTATTTTTCAAATTCCGGCACTTTGAACTTGTAAGGCAACACCAGGTCAGGAACCAAACACATGGCTACAGCATCCAGGTTAACGGCATCTTTCGCTTCCAAGGTTTTCATTTGCTCTTCCAATGCTCGGAGTCTTCTACCATCGTCAAGAGCTCTTGGATCTACTAACCCGATCACTGGAATATCTCTTCGGTAATTCATCGCAGGGAAAGCGACACTTTGATTGTTAACAGGAGGACGACGTTCATTTCGGGCAACAAACTGCTCATGCCGATCTCTGTTCTCAACAGCAGGCTGCACAACTTGGGCTGCAGCAAGATTGTTCGCTTGCGGGAAGCCTTCCGTAGAATCATACTGATGGTTGGACGCCATAGTAAACCTTGCCAAGGTGTTAGGAGCCTGGAAATTGCCTTCAGACATGACTACCAATTCCCTGTAACGGACTATGCTGCTTGATTCTGCTCAAATCTGCTTCAGCCCCTTGGTCGTCTTCAACACTCCACTTCTGCCTCAACCAATTCCCCGAGAATTACCCTCTGGTGAAAGCAAAGGTTGGATAAGTGCTTTGACCTGCTAGAGAAATGCTATGCAGTATGATTTATGCAAACAGAAATACAAAAATGCTAACGTGCATGTGTGCATTGGAGATATTTTCCCTCCAATTCCAGTGTCAGTGGTAGCAAGACGAGATAAACCATAAAGACAATATTTAGAAAAACCCTTATATATTCATTAGAATAACTGTCTTGTCAAGAGGTTACATAACTATGCTCCATACAACTGATATGACAAAGAGGATCCCAGCCAACATGCCTGGTGGTGATCTCAACATACAAGAGAGAAATCAAATGCGGGTACGGTTGCGGAAGTCCTCGACCATCTTCTTTGTCTCTGCATGATCCGGTTGATAAATCAAACCTTCTATCAGCCGATCCCTCTTCCTGACCGTCCCTTGGATGTCTCTGACAAAGTCTTCCCAAGCCTTATCATTGGCACCGCCCCCAGGTTTGGGTCTCTTGGCATCTGCTCTATGCTGAAAATCTTCCAAATTCTTTATGGCATCTGTCAGCTTGCGCTCGGCCTCGTATCGGCGACAGGCTTCTTCTTCAAGCTCTTCGTTCTTCACTTTGACCTGTTCTTCTAACTGAGCTACCTGTGTCTTCAGCTCTTCTTCTCGCTCCTTGCGCTTGGTCATAGTGAGATCCCAGTGTTCTCTGAACTTGGCTAGCTTTGTGTAGGCCCTTTCCAGCTCTTGCTTCTTGGTGGCCAACACACTACTAACTGAGTCCACATCTAACTCCAGACGCTTCTTGGTTTCAGTCAATTCCAATAGCGTAGTCTTCAGATGCTTCAGAGTTTCAGCCTGTTGCTTAGAAACATATCCTGTTTCAATCTTTTCATGCCGAAGCTGGGCATTCTCCTGCTCTAAAGCCTCTTTAGCCCTTGCTAGCTCTTCTTTCTCCGCCATCAGCTGCTTGTAGACCTGCATGTCCACAGTGGTAGGCTCCTCCACCGGAGAAGGATGCAATGGCTGAACCGCTGGATACGGCATAAGGAACTTCACAGCTCGCTCACGAATCCATTCTGCATATGGGCTAGGAACTCGAGTATCCCCTCTGCTACCTGAAAGCTTCCCTCTCTTGTGCAAGTTTTTCCAGGCTTTCTCAAGTTTGGTCAGCATCTCTTTCCCAATTGCCCCGGTGAGATACAGAGATTCCTGTATCTCCTCGGGCTTTGGCGCTCCTTGAGGTACATACCCACATTGCCTGATCAATAAGGAAGGGTTGTAGTTGACACAACCTTTCCTTCCTATTAACGGAACATTCGGGAATCCTTCGCATTTGAGTATGACTTCAGCTCCGAATACCTCTTTATTGACCCATACCACGTTCTCAGCAGTCAATCCCATTAAGCGCTCAGGCCATCCTAGAGAATTGATAGAGGTGACAAAAGGGCCTGACTTAGGCATATGACTGGTGAACCACCTGCATAGGAGAGGTACACAGCAAGACACATTCCTTCCTCGTCGCTTTTCATTCTGGTAGTGAGTTGAATGGTGGATATCTCCCAGCAAAGTAGGAACTGGGTTCTTCGCAGCCAAAATATAGAAGGCATCAGAATCAACAAAATCAGGAATGTTCGGGAACAACACGATGCCATAAACACATACAGCAAGGATGACGTCAAAAACACCCCAGCTACCCTTCTGGGCATATTCCCGAGCCTTCTCTACCAAGACATCCAACGGGAATCCCCATACATCTCCTCTTCTGATCATCTTCCCAGACAGCTCAGACTCTTTCAAGCACAGGATGGCAGAAAGCTCAGCCAGCTTAGGCTCAGCGTCCGTACGATAGAAAGGCATCTGCTCACGGATCGGTATATCCAGAAGTGCAGAGTACTCCTCCAGGGTAGGAGCCAAAACAAAGTCGGGAAATACAAAACACCTGAGCTCCGCGTCGTAGAACTGTAACAGAGTATAGATACCGCTGGTCTCGTAGGCAGATGGCTGATAAACGTAGGTCAGAATCCTCCCATATCTCTTTCTGAAGTTACCCATTCCCCTCTTCTTAGCAATAGCAATCAACTCTAACAATAGACTGATATTCGGCGACGAAAACTTATAGGGCAATACTCTCTTCAGGTTTTCCATGTCTTGCTAGGAACAGACACCAGAACTGGAAGGGAAAATATGTACCTGCAATACACACACGTTAGTTGAATGCAGATGGTAATGCAATGATGCAATATGAAAATAATGCAATCTGCGAACATAGGGGCTATGCTGTAGCCTGAAGAGGAACATCTCTGTGATCAAGAACAGAAAACCAGCACGGTCATCAGAACCCCCTGACACTAACTATCATCTGATACTCAAAATATCAATCCCCTGGTAAGAAAACCATCTGAACCTCTGTATCTGACGAGAATACCATCTGATAATAGCCTCAACCTCAGATAAGAAACCCATCTGACCCAGACAACACACCTGGAGATGAATCAAGAACACCATCTGATAAAGGTACTGAATCATGGTTTCTGAATGCCAGTTTTCCTGCAATAACCCAGTCCCTCTCACAGGTAGGATAGACCTAATCCACGGACAAAGGTACGGCATCCTATGCGGTCATCAGCGTCACAGACTTTCATGAATGACGATACGATTCCCAGAAGGAGTGGCATCATCAAGTCATGAAGAGGCCTCACTTAGCTGACTTCCAAATGATCGGTCCCCAGAGTCGACAATCCTCACGTCTGGACTCCCCTCAGATCCTCAGGACCGGAAAGGAGCACCTCTGCAAGAATCTCGTCTGAGCGCAGATTTTCGTAGGGAACTGTGCCTGCTCAGCAGACAGGTTCGTCTACTACTTCTCCGCAACTATATCTAGGTGTGTACTCAAGCCCAGGTCCGGCTTTCACTCACAGTAACCTCCCTTTGCCCACAGCAATAATCATAATAATATAATGTTGGAAAATAAATGCGGAAAGGTAAAGGTACAGAAAAGTAAAGTGCAGAAAAGTAAAACACAATATGCACAACACCCAACAAATAAACACCCAAGCGCTAGGATTGACTCGCGTAGAGGATGGGAAACGGTCCCAGCATAATGGATGGGAAAAGTCCCTAGATGCTATTTGTCCCCAGCAGAGTCGCCAGCTGTCGCTACTGCGAAAATCGGCGCCGGCTTGACAGGAGAGTCGCCACCGTGCGTTATTTATCCCTCAGAGCGGGAAAGGAAACGCTCGAAGTAAACCTCGCAAAGACGGGAAAAAGGTATGGTCATCGCAACCAAAACCTGGATTCGGGAGTCGGTTACGCAAGGGGAAGGTATTAGCACCCCTCACGTCCATCGTACTCGATGGGATCCACGCTCGGTGTTTACAAGGAAAAGGGTGTATTATCTATCTACGCTAATGGTCGGTCTGAAAAGAAAATAAAGGGACAGGACTCGACAGAACATACGGTGTTCTGGGCCTACGTATTCCCTCGTGCAATGGGAAAGTCAGAGTCAACGTAGTTCGACTACCTACGTCTAAACGGGGGAAAGGTTGCTCGCCAGGACATCGCGTCCTGTGCCTACGTACTTTCATCTGGTATGAAAGATCAGAGCAAACGTAGTTCGACTAACTACGGGTAAACTGGGCGCTCTCACCCAGCAGTGAGAAAACAAACTAGTCTCTAGGGCTCGGGAACCTACAAATACGATCTGGTCTCAAATGCACTCGGGCAAGGGAAAGGGAAACAATCAGTCGTTAGCGGGAAAGTCTCGATCGCACAGCCGCGAGAGAACAAAGGTTAGTTGTTAGTGTGCTCGCTAGGATATCGCATCCTATGCCTACATATCCTCGTCTGGTACAAGGAATCAGAGCAGCTGTAGTTCGGCTAACTACGGGTCAAGCTACTCAAAAACTCCTACTGAAAGGAAAGGGAAAAGACACCCTAAACTATAGCTGGAAAAGGGGAATCTACCTACTGCTATCACACCTGGTTGACCATCCTAATGTCTATCATAACAACTCCGCAGCGGAGAAGTCAGAGCTCCTAAGGGATCATGGCAACAGGACTAAACTACAAACAAGAAACTGCAAAGTAAAGGAATACTGCATAAATGCGACAACTAAACAAACAAGGCGCAAAGGCCGCAAACCACAGAGGCAAGGGAGCTCAGCTTTACCAAATACCAACAAGCAAAGCCACTCAATAACAAACAAGCAGAAGGAGGACCACCTCAACTTCTCATGCACACAAAGTCTACTTCTAAGATGCACCTACTCAGAACTATCTAAATGAACACCTAAGTCTAATGCAACATAACATCACACAAGTCAAACAATACAAAGAGACTAACCCTGAGCAGGGCCTCTATCTACAAAACAAGAAGCTACTCCTGGGCAAGGCCCCTAACAAACCTGAAACAGGCTCCTAATCTATCTCTAAACAAAACTCTACACAATACCCTAAGCAAAGATCTAAGCAAAAATTCTAATCAAAACCCTAAACAAGAGGAAACAATCCCAGTCTCCAAGCTTCAGAACAAGCTTACCAGAGAAAGGGAGCTAAGCAGGCGAGCTCATAGTGCCTTCCTCAGGAAAGTACCAGGAGGTTACTACTCAGGAGTCGTATCCTATGCGGCTCGACAACTGTGATCAGTTTACATTCCTCCTCAGGAGAAATTAAACTCACATGAAGGCTCCGGCATCACTGGATACTTGAGAAAACCTATATGCACTAAGGGAACTAAGTGAACAGACTCATAGGACCTTCCTCAGGAAAGTACTAGGAGGCTGACACTTAGGAATTGTATCCTACGTGGCTCAACAATATGTGATCAGTTTACATTCCTCCTCAGGAGAAATTAAACTCACAAGTTGGCTCCAGCATCACTGGATACTTGAGAAATCCTAGATAAACTAATGGAACTAAGTGAATAGACCCATAGGACCTTCCTCAGGAAAGTACTAGGAGGCTTCCACTTAGGAATCGTATCCCATGTGGCTCAACAACATGTGATCAGTTTACATTCCTCCTCGGGAGAAATTAAACTCACAAGTTGGCTCCAACATCATTGGATACTTACGAAAGAGGTGAGAAGAAAGAATGAAAGTCATTCATAGTGCCTTCCTCAGGAAAGTACCATAAACTCCCTTCAAACTTCAGGATCTCGAACCTCACAAACAGATAACAAGCTCCTAGACTAAGCCTCAATCCAATGCATCCTTGCAAGCTCCAACAGGACTGCAACCAGCTCCTATCCTCAAGAAGAACCCACAGGCCAACAAACCACAAGAGACTATCTCTGAAGTTCAACCACAGTTGAACTTCAAAGTCAGAAGTCATCAAGACTTCTCCTATCCTCAAGCTCAGACAAATCATATCAGAACATCCTACAAAAATCTAACAAAAATCTATGGGAAACCTACAAGGCTCTAAGACAACATACTGAAAAATCAGAACAAAATTCATTACCAGATGAAAGAACTAAAATCAGCAACACAGACATATCCACAAACCAGTTATTCAATATCCCTGACAATACAAAAAATGCAATTAAACGGAAAATGCATGATTAAGCTAATATTTTTGCACTATAAAATTCTACATTGAATTACGAGTCTACAGAAAAAAGAACAGAATTATTTGACTAAACCTACTATTTTTTATTAATTTTCTAATGACATGTATGCACTAAAGAATATTAAAAAAGTCAATTAAATGGAAAATATACAAAAAATAGCAAACAAAAATAAAATGGCATTTTTATTTTTATACAATTTTCTAGACATTATGATGAAATGGTAGAAAAAAGAAGAATTAAAAAAATCACTTATTTACATTTTATTATGAATTTTATAATATGCAAAGAAATGAAAAAAAACAAAATTGAAATAATATGGAGGGGGGTGAGAATAGCAGGACAAGCTAGTTCATTCTGGCTGGGCTCACATTGGTGGGGGTGTACATAGAAAAGGGCGCAGGGCCCAGCACTACCAGAAACTCATCACAAAAAAATAACAGAAGAAAAAATGCAGGGGGTGCAGCGCTAGCAAGTTTCCAGTTATTTCTTATTGGGCTTATGCCCAGGGGGGTGTGGACAGCAATTGGGCATAAGGCCCACATCAACTCATTCCCAACTCTCACGCAGGGAGGGGTGTACGAGTGAAATGAAGGTTGCTTCAGCAAAACGCGTTTGGGCTTGGCCCAAACCTAACCCTAACCCAACGAAACCCTAAACAAAAATCTGAATACCCTTTCAAACTCCTAAACACTGTTCACGCTTCTAACCCCCAAACCCTAGCCGTCATCCTCTCTCCTCTCTCTGCAACTCATCTTCCACTCTCACACCATTCCCAGAAAAAAAAGGAACTCCAAACAAAACTTCACACATCTCTCACGAGGAATCAATCCCTAACTCACAATCAACTAAACCTAATCTGGACCTAGTAGGAGCTAACATGCAAATCTCAAACGAATCTCATGATCCAACCGAACAAACCACTAATGGAGGCGATGAAGAGAAGAAGACGAACCTGAGACGATGGAATTGCTAGGATTCTTTGAAGGCTCGACGAAAATCACCGCGAGAGAGGAAGATCTTGACGTCTTCCTGACTTTTGAAGGAGCTCACGGAGGCCCTGAAGCACGCGTTGAAACTCGTTCGACTTCTCTTGGACAAGTTAGCGAAGAACTCCACGAGTTCTACGAAGATCTGGGATGAGAACCTCAAGAACTGACGAAGCTATGATTCTGAAGCAGATGGATCTTGAAGATCCTTTGAGTGGCGTAAATGTTCTGAAGAAAATCTTCAGAGGATCTTTGATGTTCGTTGGTGGATGGATGTTTCTGGAAATTCTTTGGATGAAGATTTGATGGAGTTCTGGAAACCTTGAAGAACGATGAAGATCGTTGAACGCGTTCTGGAAAACAGCGTATGAAGTTTCCGGCGAAGATGATGTTTCCGGCGCGGCGACGATGCAGGTGACGGAGGAGCAAGATGAAGATTGGAGGGGCGAAAGAGGGTTTCTGGAGATTTCTGCAGATTCCGGCAAGGACGGTGGCGCTAAGGGCGGCCGGACGGAGTTTGCATGCCGGCCGGTGGCTTCTCCGGCGAGTCTCAGGCGGTGATCTGTGGTGACGACAGGTGGCAGAGTAGTGGAGGGAACTTCTGCATGCAGGACGCGTGTCCTGGGGCGTGGCAGAGAGAGGGAGTGATGGTGGGGTCAGGTGTCAGCGCGTGAGGCTTCTGAGTTGATGTGGTGGCGTGATTCCACAGCGTAACGTGGGTCCTCTCCCTTTCCTACACGTGGCCACGAAGCTTTTATAGCTCTGAGACTTGCTGGGAGCTTCTAGAATGCGCTGGATGAATCTGGCAATTTCTGGACCATTCCTGACTTAGTTGGGCTGCGAACTGGACTACACTGAGGCCCAAACGAAGATAAAACAAACCAAAACACTGAATGGATTAAAAAACTGGACTGATGACAATGATTAATCACTAATTAACTATTAAAATTCAATTAATCCTAAAAATCTAATTGACTCCTAATTAATAATACTCTAAAAAATCTAACAAACCCACTAATATACTTCTAATAAACCTATATTAAATTCTAAAAAAACTATATTATTTACAAATGATTTAAAATCTATAAAAGAAAATAAAAGAAAAATCTATATATTTCTATATAAAATAAAAAAGACTATTAAATTCTATATCATTCTAAAACATTATATCTAAAAATCTATTTATTTAATATTCTAGAAAAATCTATTATTAATAAAAGAAAAACTATATTATTTTCTATATTATCTAAAAACAATTAAAACTATTTAAATTCTTCTATACTCTAAGAAAAAGATTAAAAAACAATTAAACCTATTTAAAAATCTATATAAAATTCTAAAAATGATTTAAACTATTGAAAAAAATACAAAAACTCTATTTAAATTCCAGAAAACTCTATAAAGCCTATTAAAAATCCGCAAAAGTCTATTAAACCCTAAAAATGCAGACAAATGCAAATGACCCCCATAAAAGAGCGCACGAGACCAGATCGAATCGAACAGAGATCCCCGGGCATCAGAATATCCTCAAAATCACTGTGCAAGCTAAAAATCACCGAGGAGCGCACAATTTCCCGAAAATAAACCCTGGTGATCTGGACTGGATCTGCCATATCTGATAGACGAAAATCAAGCTGTAACCCTGATATCCTTCGTTTGCACACAAATCATATGTCTGATTTGCGAATATGAATTTAAACCACGAGTCAGATAGGAGAATCGGTTGGTCAAATTTTAGGGTGCAACAGCTAGCTATCAACTTGGCAAAGAATCCAATATCACACTATCGAAGCAAGCACATCGAAACGAGGTTCAATTATCTTCAAGAACAAGTAGCAGAAGGGAATATGAACTTGGAACACTACAGAACTGAGAATCAGATTGCAGACATCATGACGAAGGGAGTTTCAGTCGAAGTGTTCAAGAAGCTAAGGTATATGATGAATGTAGATAGTTTAGACACAGTGATTTAGGTGGTGTGTTAAATATGTAATTTTTTGTTTTAGAAAGATTAGATTTGATTTAGAAAGATTATATTTGATTTAAAAAGATCATGTTTGATTTAGAAATATTAGATTATATATTTTTGGGCTTTTATAGTTTGAGATTTAGCTTGAGATGCAAGTTAACCTAAATATATAAATAGGGAGGAATCTTTATCATTATAATCATCAAGTTTGATAATAACAGTTTTGAAGTTGCAAAGTGATAATAAAAATCCACAGTTATGGGCAGAGAGTTACTCTGCAGCGCAAACTCCTCTTCTTTAAATGTGTTCATGTTTTTGTTCATTGTCATTACATAACAACCTTTAGATCAAGATTGAGAAGAATTCACCATAGACCATGGTTGAATTCCAACTGTAATGTGCTTATGCCAACATGAAAAGGCCAAGCAACACACCACACCTCAGATATCAAGAGTTTCTTTTATATCTTGAATCAAAATCTTGATTTTCTAAAATCAAAATTTGAGATTGATTGACTGAGATAAATTCGTGATTTTTTCAATTACAACAATTTTAATTTTCAATGTAGAGCACACAATCCTTAGTATTATTCTAAGAATTAAGATATCTTATTTATTTTTTAGCTAGTTCCTCATGTATTATTTAATAATAGCAGTTCAAACTTAAAATACAACATGTCAAAATAAACCAACAAACATAACATACATAATAAGATAGAACTTCAAGTTCTGACAAAGCAAAAAAAGATTTGATATACACCAGCATTGTAAACACATTTCATCATTTTATGCACGATGTTGCAGTGAGAATCAAATGTCAAGCTATTGATTAACTTGAATCTTAATTCATTAAAATTCACCACCGAGCTTTGATTTATCCAAAGGAAAGGTTAAAGAAAGAAAAACCTCTTGCGCGATGTAACAACAACGCTAGAGTTTCGGGGATCGGGGGTTGGTTATGCCTAGGGTAGTTCTCACATCCTAAACATCTATAGTACTCTAAGTTGTTGTTTGCTAGGATTTATAGGATCAAGGTTAAGGTAAAGTTCTAGGTAAAGACCTAAGGATAGTTCTAAGCTTGCTCGCAAAGATATCGCATCTTATGCCTACGTATCTTTACTAGGATGGAATCAGAGCAACCGTAGTTCTCCTTACTAAGGTTGAGGAATACTTGACTATGGTCAAGACTCCAAGGGGGGAACAAACATAACAATGTTTGTATAGAGTTTGACAAAACTCTCTAGATCTAAGTTTAACACTCAAGGGGGATTGATTTTGACAAAAGCCAAGAAGGGAGTAAGTAATCATGGAAATGATCCTTACATAGAGTTAACAAACTCTATCTTAAAGTTCTAATTGAAGGATACTCCTAACAAAGAGTAGGTCTTTAGACTTAAAGCAAAGTCTGTTGGATGTAGGTTCTAACTTAACTAAGTTAAAGGACCTAATGACTTAACCAAGTCAAGGGGAAGGGTAATGAGCTATCTATGACTGTGAAGTCAATAGAGAGACTTTCCTTTGGAACAAGGGATAACAAGGCAACTGGATGAGAGCTAACAAGCTACATCACTTGGGGAAACAAACTTAACAAAGCCTAAACACACATTCACACATGATGAAGATATAAAGATTCATGGTAACAACCAAGAAAGGTAAGGGCAAACATGTAACAACATCAAGAAAAGATGATCATAAGACACAACCAAGTATTCATCTATAGAAGCTAGAATTAAACCAAATGGTTACAACCAAAGGTGAACATAGATGTTACAACATCTAAAAGGGGATGATGATAAGGTTCTTACAAGACCAAACATCACAAGCATAAGTGAATCATGCATAAGTCAAAACATTACTTATCATGGCAAGGTTCAAAGTTCAAGATCAACATGCATAAATCATAACAATATTTAAGGAATGTACACAAATCAAGTAGAGGTAACAACCAAAACATCTTTGAAAAAGGGTGTGACATGTGCGACAACAATATGTGAATTATAGTGAATCATGTTAAACAAGAAGGTGACAACCAACATGGGCAAGAATGAAACAGGTATAACAACAACATTTTCATCAATGGTATTCAAACAAAACTCATGCAAACAAAGTTACAACTTGAATCAAACATGGTATATGAATCAATCAAAGAAAAATTTAATCATATTTAAGACATATTGATGACAATCAATCATGGATAGGCAAGAAAAGTGACAACAGTTCAAGCATGGATTCAAACATCACAAAGGGAAAGATAAACAAGATTCATGGTATCATTCAAGGAAAGAAACAAACATAAAAATGTTATGATTCTAACAAGACACATAAACAAGTAATATAGGGGTGAAGTATCATGTTCACGAGGTTACAACATCAAGAAACATACCATGGTTCACAAAGAAGTATCAAGGCATGCTTTTCACATTCATGCAACCACAAAGGCAAGTATAATCATGGTAAAGAAAAGAACCAAGTGTTTTTAAACATATAAACATGTTATAAATTCAACAGTGATTCATACAAGATCAATCTTACAAGAAAAATCAAGTGCTAAGTCAAGAAAATTCATGAAAACCAAAGAAAACCCTAAAAAAGGCCATGTCATTCAAGTGGACCAAAGTGTTTCAAAAATAACAATTATTGAATTATTTCTTCACACATTGAAACTATACATATTAAGGAGCATATTTCAAAAAGAGTGGCATCAAAATGATAAAAAATCAAAGAAGTTATGCACATTTGAAAACTAGGTTCAAAACTAGGCAAACTAGGGCAAAAAGCAAGGCAACTTGACCAAGGCAAGGCAAATTTGCAAGAAGGGGCATAACTTACTCAAAACTCAACCAAATTGGATGAAACAAAAAAAGGAAATTGTGTGTTTTTTCACAGATAATACAATGATGGTGGTGGTTTTCTCAGATCATGCACTATGTGAAAAATTCGATAGCATCAATAAAAATGACATGTTATGTGCAAGAACAATGTGACAGTCAAATATACATGTTTTAAGCAGCAAGCAATGATTCAAACACAACATATGAGACATATAGAGAGTGCTTACAAGCATCATACATCAATAGACAAGCTCATTCAACAGATGACATGTGAAGTGGCAAAAATGGAAAGTTTGTGCAAGAAGAATGTGACAGGCATAAATGCATCAATTCAACATCAACCAAATGATCAAACACATCACATATGACCTTAAATGATGTTTACAAACATCAATCACCTATTCCTAACCAGAATCAACAAGTTACAAATTGAAGTGACATTAAAAACAAGCTAACAAGCCAAACCAAAGGGACAGTCATGAATACTCAAGTTTGTGATTAAGAAATGGTTCAAACATGACCTATAAATGATGTCTAGCAAGTTCATAATCAATGTACCTCAAAATTCAGCATGACCTCAAAAGTAGCAAGTTGGAACACTTACCTATTGTAGCTTTTTCAAGTCAACGCACCAAATAAGAAACCCAGTTGATGGATATGATCCAAGCAGCTCCAATATGCTCCATATAAGATGTTCAAATAATGAAAACTCCCCCAACCACAATTGCCTTGGCAGAATGGCTTCTTGTGCAAGAAAACACCAAAAACTTCAAAGTGAAACTCTAGGAAATGGTGTTACAGAACTTTTGTGATGCCTTGTACAGTTCAAAATAACTTATATGGAGAGTGTTTGAAGTGTTAGAATGATTGGAAATGGTCTAGACAGTGACTTGGCTTTGAAAGTGCAGAAAAGTCAAAATTCAATGGTATGAGAGTTGACTTTCTATTCTAGCAGGTTTTGGATGGTTGTAATGGTTTGAACAGCTTCAATGCATCATATGTGATGTGTTTGAAGTGTTGGTTCAAGTATTTGGTGATTGGAAATGGTTTTGGATGAGTTTATTATACAAAGGCATATTTTCTTCACAAGGAAGCAACTTCTACCACTTGCAAGAAGGTTGTGATCAGAGAAATGAGAGAGATTCAACTTGGTTTCTAGTTGATTCTGGTGTTTTTTGGATGTTAGAAGTGTGTTCTATTTATAGGCAAGCTTGGAGAATGAGAGGTATGGGCAGATTGTATCAACTTGCCAAGTTTGCCCTTTTTGGAGGCAAAATGAGCAAATCCAACTTGGGATCTCTTTTATGAGCATGAGCCACCTCCATATGTGTTTCATCATCATAAATAGCCTACAAATAGTTGACATAAAGTGAAGGAAAGAGAGTAGGTGATGTAGTAGCTAAGGTGTGGCAGAATTTGCAAAAAGTTTCTCTCTCTTTGCCACTTGCATCCACTTGCAAGAATAAACAATTCAATATAATCCAATTCTGGTTTTTGCTTGTGGTAATCCAATGTAAACTCATCAATTAAGTTCATAAACACCATAGAATGAGTTAAACAAGTTATTAGAAGTGGTTTGTGTGGTTTATGCATCAAAATGCAAGTGCTGAACTTGGTTTTGTGACATGAAAACTCCTAACTTGCCCTTTTCGATTCTCCTTAACCATAAAGTTTGATAAAATACTCTTGTACTTTTTAAAAACACCCAATTATGATCTACAACATTCACGTTTGGCCAAAGTTTAGATTCCAAAGGGAACTAGGTCAAAAATCTTCATGAAGTTAACTGCAAAAGTTGACTTACAAGCCAAGAAACAAGAAATTTTTCTATGTGTGAAAATCCTTCACAACTTGATGAGCTCATAACTTCAAATATATGCATTTTTGGACCTCAATCCTCTAGGTCACTTTTGTAGAACTTCTCAAGAGCTTTCAACCAGCTTTGGACACTCAATTTGGATGTGTGGTTTGAAAGTTATGACCATTCCAAATTAGTTTGTAATTAGGGTTTTTCATAAACCTTAATTTCTTGATTCACAAGTTATCCATCAATTCTTGATTAAATCTTCACCAAACTCACTAGTTAGGTATAAAATGATGTTGGAAACCTTGATTGCTTCGATTTGGGGGTCAAAACCCTAAAAGTCAAAGAGTTGACTTTCCAGACAAACGAACCGAACAGTTGAAATCTTCAGGATCGATCCTTAGTGTTATGGGGTTTTCTTAACCTTTCATACTTCTTGAGGGGACTTCAATAAGTTATAGAAACATCATGGACCATGGTTCAAGCTTTGGAAACCCATTTAGACCAAAGGTCAAACTACAGTTGACTTTTTCAACTAGAAATCCTAATCAAGGTTTTGCACATCACTGCTTCAATTCTCTTGGTAATATCCTCAAATAGCACTTATTATTGGTAAGATATGAACCGATTGATGATGTGAAGACTTGATATGTAAAAGATCAATCCAAAACCTTGACTGATCAGTCTATATAATTCTTGATTTTAATAATGTGAAACCCCTAATTCATCTGCATCTTGACAATGACCAACTTAAAAGAGGTTAGGGTTAGATAACATATGCTTGATGCAACTAAATTGATAGTGGAATCTAGGGGTCAAATTTTGGGGTATGACACACGAGTAAACATGCAATGATGAAGCAACATGGTGGAATACAATTAAATGTTTGAATGTTAATTGTTAAACTCAATTCTAATATGGTGAAATATAATTAAAGGTATTAATGTTAATTGTTACACCAATCCTTAATCACTCAAACTATGGTAGGATTACACAAACATGATTTCTCGTGCTTATATGAAATGAATGATGCAATAGAAACATCAAAGTGTCAGCCTCAATATAAACAACCTTCAGTTGTGCTCCATTGAAATCATTTTTGAACCAAGTAAGGTCTTCGAAGCTTACCTGGGATGAAAATTCATTTTCCTCGAGTCCTTGTTTTTTCAGTTGGATGTGAAAATTCATATGCAGATAGCATGATATCAGCATTATATTATTATTACAGGCAAAACATCAGCCGAGTCTCAGTATAACATTTGCCTTAGGGGATTTTCCCAAGTTATCTCAACCAACTTGTCTTATACACGAATCCATGCAAGTGTACACAAAAAACACCCTTCCAAAAGGTCCCCATGGTCATCCAAGATATGCATATGAAGTTCCTCTGTTACTTGTGATAACACATCTACAATGGTATTGGAAACCACTCAGTCGTGTAATACTTTAAAATAATCATAAGATGAGATTGTTAATAATGGACCATGTTCACTTACACACCTCAAGAATACATAATTGGTTGTATGAGGTGGGGAACTATTTTGAAAACAATTTTCAAGAAAGGTCATACGATCGTCCTACTATTGAGGACCTGGAGTTGAAGATGCTTTTGGATGGGGACAAAATGAGTCTCGAAGTAGAAGTAACTGAGGAAGAGATAAAAGAAGAGGTTTTGTTTTGTAACGGTTGCAAGAGCCCTGGCCCCGACGGGTTCAACTTTGGTTTCTTTTAGACATGTTGGGATGCGGTTAAATTTGATGTGGTTCGCTTTGTTAAAGATTATTTTCATTCTCTTGCTCTTACTAAAGCAACCTCAACTTCGTTCATTATGTTGGTTGTCAAGGTAAAGAATCCTCAACTGCTCGTAAACTATAGGTCGATCAATTTAGTCAACTGTTTCCAGAAAATGCTTGCAAAGATCTTGGCAGGCCATCTGAAGAAGGTTGTTGGAAGAATTATATCCGTTGAACAATCAACTTTCGTCCTTGGTAGGTGTATACTAGACGGGGTGGTGGTTTTAAATGAGGTTATAAGTGTATAAGACGAAAGTGTTTGGTTATGAAAATAGACTTTGAAAGAGCATGTGATTGTGTGTCCTGGGGGTTTCTTAGATTTTTATTTGACAAGATGAATTTTGGAGATAGTTGGAAGAAATGGACAAATTCCTTGGTATTCAATGGTACAATGCCTATTCTTGTTAACGGGAGCGCAACAAAATACTTCAAACTAACCTAGCGAATCAGTTTTGGAAAAGGAATTGGAGGACTTGCAATATTTATTGTAGAAATTGAGTCCTATGGTTGACAACGATGATATTATCAGGTGAGATCCCAAGAATTCGTCACTTTTTTCTGGTCTTTTCTTGCTATGAACTGATATATGAGGATCAGTTGGTTTTTGAGGTCGACATTGACTTGCAAGTGGGATATAAAGTAGTGTGGGAGTCGAAGATCTTGTCTAATTTGCAGGTGTTTTTGTGGAGTCTATTTAGGAACTGCATTGCTACGAATGACTAGTTAAATAGAATGAAGATTAGATTCGGAGGAGCGTCCCTGATGCGTCCACTATGTGGAAGGATAGAGGAGACTATTTCACATATTTTCTTGACTTGTGATTATGTAGAGAAGGTTTGAAAGGGTATAATTAAATGGTTTGGGATCCATGTCAATCTAGTAGGTACTTGTTTAGTATCGTTTTGTTGCTTTGTTTCCTCTTCTAGAGAAGTTTTAGGCAATGTAATAGGTATAGTTGTTTGGATTGCCACTATCTGGTTTATATGGTTAACTAGGAATAGTCTTATCTTCAAGAAGAAGTTTGTGTATGGAAAAGATACAATAAATTCGGCATAATTTTTCTCATGGAGATGGATGTATGGTGGAACTTCTTTACCCAAGTGTGAGTTTTTTTATTGGTATAATGCGCTTATTGCGTGTATTAAACCAAAGTAACATTCACGATGTTTTTTAATTTGGATTTGAGCACCCTTATGCTTTAGTAATATCATTGCCTATTAAAAAAAACCATCAACATACTAAGATCATCACTAATCAACATAGAAAAACTTTGAGAGACAAAAAATCTTCCATAAAACCTTATTATCTTTTATTTTTATTTCTTCTCAACGAATTATTAAATAACCATAATTTTCTATTTTTTTATTTTATTTTTTCTATTTATAATTTCTTTATCAATAAAAATATTCACCTCAAATATCTACTAGCAAATTTAAAGGCAAAATGATACACGCGTTGAATTTCAAGGAACTTTGATTTAACTAATGTAAAAAATAAATTATCACTATATATTTTAGAGTTTAAACGGATATGTAGCTATATTAAACTATCATTAACTTAATAATTATTTTAAATGTGCCTTAAAATCTTTGTTGATGAAGAGAAAGAAAATATATTTTGGAGATTGCATTTACCGTGAAAATTAGAAATTTTAAAAAGTCAGACGAAAAGTCGAGAAAAGAAAAAAATCGGTCGGTAAATAGTACGTCCGTACGATGAATAGTGTTGTCCGTACGGTGAATAGTGCTTTTGATTTTTCGGGCTTTTTCGATTCGGCCCATGGATCCATGTGACTTTGGGCTTAGCTTGTTGGGTATTTTCTATTATAAATATCTATCTCTTGTATGTTTGGTGTGTGACAATCTTAGAGTTTTCATCAACAAGGGAGACCAAGGGTTTAAAGGTATAGCATAGGGTTTCAGCTTTGCACAAAGAAAATATTGGATTACACCTTGGGTTTGAGTGATTCATATATTGAGAGTTGGAGAGGTAGGGAAACACTTGGGTAGAAAATATGGTTGTTTTTGGGCGCCTTCAGGGTTGTTCTTGGGAACCTGAAGGCGAAGACTATTTTCTTGTAACTCATCTGTAATCTCTTGTAACAACTTTCTGAGTATAGTGAATTGGAGAGCTGCTCTCTCCTCCAGAGTAGATCGTTTGATCGAACTGGGTAAACAAACCTTCGGGTTTTTTTTGCCTTATTCTGTTATATTATCTGTGTACAGATTATTATTGCTGAAGACCATTTATTTTGGTTGCTATTGTTCTTTGACTCACAAATTGATATTAAATTTTATCGTAATTCACAACAAGATTCACAACAAGTGGTGCGTTAAGTGCGGAGTAAAGAGATATTGTTGACAAGTGAGCACCATGGTTAGTAGATGGCAGATCGAGAAACTTTTCGGTAACAACGACTTCGGATTGTGGAAAATTAAGATGCAAACAATTTTAATCCAAGAGAAGTGTATCGATGCTTTGAAGAGTGAAACATTGATGCCTGCAAGGCTTACACAGCTACAGAAGACCGAGATGGTGGATAAGGCCAGGAGTGTCATTATCTTGTACCTCAGGGATAAAGTTCTAAGAGAAGTCGCCAAGGAAAAAACTGCGGTTGCCATGTGGGCAAAACTTGAATCATTGTATATGACAAAGTCTTTGTCTCACATGTTGTATTTGAAACAACAACACTATTTATTCCGAATGATGGAGAACAAATTCATAGTTGAGCAGCTCATAGAATTTCACAAGATTATCGATGATCTTGAGAATATTGAAGTGAAAATTTATGATAAGGATAAAGCTTTGCTCCTATTAAGTTCATTATCCAGATCCTTTGAGCATTTTAAAGATGCTCTTCTTTATGGTAAGGAAGATACTATTACTTTGGATGAAGTCCAGGCGGCGATGAAATCCAAAGAACTTTCAAAGTCGAAAGATTTGAACATTGAAGATTGTGGTGAAGGCTTAAATGTGTTAAGAGGAGGAGGTGAGTATAAAAGGATGTCCAAATAAAAAAGGTCTGACAAGTCAAAGGTAAAATATTTTAATTGTCAGAAAATCGGTCACTTTAAGAGGGATTGTCCTGAAAGAAATATCAATGAAGATTCTGTTCAAGTTGTAATTGCATTGGGTGAGGAAAGTTATGAGGATGTCGAAGTACTAGTAGTATCGAGTTTAGAAACTGAAGATAGTTGGCTCATTGACTCAGATTGCTCTTATCACATGTGTCTAAGAATAAAATACTTTAAAACTTTGAAGGTGATATGTCGCTACTGCGAAAATTGAGGTCGGCAATGACAGAAGAGTCGCCACCGTGCGTTATTTATCACAAGAGAGGGAAAGGAAACGCTCAGAGAAAACCTAACGAAAAGAGGGATAAGATCGGTCATCGCAACCAAATCTCGGGTTCGGGAGTCGGTTACGCAAGGAAAAGGTGTTAGCACCCCTCACGTTCGTCGTACTCGACGAGATCCACGCTTGTTGTTTATCTAAAAGGGTGATTGAAACTATCTAGCTAAAGGCTCAAGGACAAAAGAAAAAAGAAGTGACTCGGCAAAGCAACGGCGCTTTGTGCCTACGTATCTCATCTGAAGTGAGAAGTCAGAGTCAACGTAGTTCGGCTAACTACGGGTGAAAAAGGGGGAAGGTTGCTCGCCAAGACATCGCGTCTTGTGTCTACGTACTTTCATCTGGTATGAAAGATCAGAGCAAACGTAGTTCGGGCTAAGAGGGAACACAGGTTTGTTCAACTGTTTTACCCGAGTAGGGTTAACAATCAGTTCTAGCAGTTTGGTGTATGCAGCTCGACCATTGGAGACTTGGGCGTTACCGTTTGCAATAGAACCAAGAGTTAACAAAACTCTCCTTATGAAAATGATTTTCCGAGATTAAAAGCCCCAAAGGGCAAAAAGAAGTTTGAATAATTTGTTTTTGTGTTTTTTAGAAAAGAAGTGTTTTTGAATGGTTTGCAATTCATATCACACTAGAGACTATGACTTAGGAGTGAATGTGTCGCATATCACCCAAAGGGTGCTATACTAAACATCCAAGCCATTAAAGAGAAACTCCTCGACAACCCTTTCCCAAGTGCTTAAGGCTCGTAACGCACAAGAATCATTAACTTTTATTAGGTGTTTTATGCTTGTTTTGAGATGAGAAGAGAAAGGACACTAAAGGGGGATTAAATTCAAACCTAAAGTTGTCATGCAATTGGTGATCCTAAGATTGAGATAAGGGAATTCTACCTAATTTTATCATACATGGTTAATATCCTAATGTCCGTCATAATCTCCCTTGAACAAGAGAGATTAGAGATCCTAAGGGAAAGGAGACAAAAGAGGAAAAAGGAACAACATAAACATGCAAGAATGCAAACATGGAATGAAAGTGAGGGAGGAAATTGGTGTGGGGCAGTAGCCTCCACAAGCTCATCTCAACCTCAAGCAACAATATGACAAATGCAAGAGATGAAAGGAAAAAGAAATACATCAAAAGAAACACACAAGTGCACTAAAATGGGATGAAATGGCCTAAACCATTCAAACATCAACCACAATGCCAAAACCCAAACACAAATGAAAGGCAAAGAAGACCTAAAACAAAGTGAGGATGGGAGGCTATATGATGACAACAAGGAACTCATAATGTGCACTCAACCATGAGCATTACAAGAAAGGTGCAAAAGAAAGCACAAAGAAGTCCTCGTGGATTCATAATTTTAGGCATGCTTCAAGTACCTCCAAAGGAGAGACCAAGCCACCTTAATTGAGATCCCAAAGTCATTGGACAGCAAGGTAAATGAAATAAAAGTTCTCAAAAGCAAAAGCAAGTAAACCACAAGGAAATGCCAGCAAATTCCCAAAGGAAAGCAAGCATGTTTCACATAGAAACCCTAATTGGGAACTCAAAAGTAAGCAACCAAATGAACAAATAATACATAATGTAATGACCTAAAAATGAGCAAGCTTCATCCTTAACATGTTAGCAACATGAATCAAAAGGCATTGAAGGCTCAAAGGATCCATAAATGTCATATCCAAGGCAAACTAGGTCAATGTGTTTGTATGAACCTCCCTTTGGGGTAACTTGACTTGCAAGTTACCCTAAAATTAGGAAAATGATTCAAAAATAGCCAAATAAAATGTAAAAGGCACATAAAAAAGTTGGCAATCAGAGGCCAAAAGATTACAATCAAAGTCACTTCACAACATCACCATAGAAATTGATTCACAAGGATGCTCCATTGTGAAGGAGGATTGTTGAGGGTCAAATGAAGTGCATCAAAAGTCAACTCAAAAGTCAACCAACAGGGGCAAAATGGTCCTTAAAAAATTAATCAACTCATCATTGATATGAGGATTGATTTTTACTCATTGGATCAAAAGGAAATGAGAGAAACAAAATGAAAACCAAAATATGTCAAGATTTTGGTCAAATAAAACACTTCCAATGTTAAATTCCATTTTTAATTGAAAAATAATTCATAAAATAAAAATTTCCTAAAATCAGAGGACATCTCAAGGAATCTAAACATATTTTTGTGGAATTTTAACACTCTTGGAAGTATTTAAAAATGATTAAAATCTAAACAATATAAAATAAAAAAGAAAGAAAAAGAAATTAAAATAAATAAGCAAGTGGTGTGAATAGCAGTCCAGCAACATTGGAAATCAAATGGGCTCACAAAGGGGGTGCAAATAGCAAGCCCAGTCCATCAGAAATAAATAAGAAAAAAAACGTGTGGATTGGGTGTGGTGAGTCAACAGAAGTCCATGGTGGAACATAACCAAACACGTTGGATCAAAAGGTATGCGCATCAAGTGGATCAGAGCGCGCCATGTCATTTAATGAAATTCAATTGTGATCTGGTGAAACAAGTCAAATGACGTACACGGTACGTCTTAATCAAGGCCGTGGAAATGAAAAGTAAACGGATCAAACGACTAAAAACATACACACGTGGATCTGGCTGGATTCAAAAATGGAAGGAGAACCAGACGCCAGAGCACGTCGGCTTCGGTCGTCTTCTCCGATGAGACCTTCACCGTGAAACATGAGCCAAACGCAGGTGCACCAAAAATCCTCCAAATCTCACAAAATAAATGCCAAAAATGATCTACTCCTCACATAGATCATGGATATGAGCTTAGTTTTCAATAATAATGCTTAAATAAAACAAAACGAAAAGAAACAAGAAATGAGCTCAAATGAAAAAAGTTAACAAGCAACCACAAAAATGATCCAGAAACTGCCTACATGAATAAGGCTTCAGCATAAACCAAAAATGGCGCAATATGGATGCATAAACAGTGAGATATTTGGATTAAAAGAAAACCTAATGAAAAGCTTCCTCAGAGCTCAGTTCTTTAGCAAAGCTTAATGAAAACCACCCAGAATCTTTCTATGAACCTCAAGGAAACTTTTGAAATGTTTGGTTTGGATTGAAACTCAGTGAAACATGAAAAACGATTTTGACTTTTCTCTCACTTTTTCTCAATGTGTTCTTGTCCAATTTCTCACCAAAGTCAGTTCTGAAAGCTTGTGTGTAATCCTGAGAATAAGTATGATGGATTTGGATTGAAAGAAAGTCCAATTCTATGCTCGTTAAGCCCAATTGAATTTTAAATTTTCTCTTCATGGCCACTTCAAAAAGTGCACGAAAATGCAGCTGTAAGGCTGTCAAGATGGCTCAGCTAGCTTGCACTTGAGGTAAATTGATCCAAGGGCTGAAAATGGCTCCTTATTTTAATCCCATGGCATGGTTTGTATGTGTTACTTAAACTTGAAGTAAGCATGAAAATGGCCATCAAATTGAGCTCAAATTCCAAATCCAAAATTGGCATTATGCTTGAAATGTATTTGGCACTCAAAAAATGCATAAGGTTGGTACAAAATGATCCCAAATAAATTTAATTTGATTTTCCCCTTTTAAGGCCTTTTTCATGGAAATTTCTTTAGGGATTCTTCAATCCAAGCCAAACCTTTGATGCCTTGATGTTTGGTTGAGCAAATGACCCTATTTGGAGCAAGTTTGAAGTTGTAAAGATTTCTATTTGAAGTGTGCAAAGTGGTGAAATTGACCTATAATGAAAATGACTTGTAATCTTGCTTTCCCAAAATACCCCTGCCTTGCAAGCCTCATAACTTGAGTTCTACAAATCAGATGAAGGACTTCTAGTACTCAAAAGAAAGCTAAGAACACGTTCTACATGTGTCATGTTGGGGTCAAGATGATATGAGACTTGTATCTTGAGATAGGTGGTTTTGAAGTTGAGCAATAAACAGGGGATTTTACACTGAGAACCCTAATTTAATAACTCCTCACACTCTTGATTCTTCTTGATTTGATCTTGAAATGATATATTAGACATCTCGACACAACATTCCATGACTACAAAGACTTGGAGTTGAGTCTTAATCTCCTTCAATTTCACAGTTGACTTAGGGTTGACCAGATGAAAACCCTAATTGCACCATCTTCAACTGTAGCCACTTGCACTTGGTATAAACACTTGGATGAACTCCACCATGACCTACAAGGCCTCCAATGAGCTTAAATTATAATCTCCCTTCATAACCATGGGCTTGTGATCCTCAGATGACCTTCAAATGGCCTCTTAGACAAGGGGTGAACCACATACACTTATCTGCCTATCCAAAAGGATTTGACTTGTTCTGATGATGCTAACCACTCTGTTGACTTGAATACAACCTCTTGATTAAGCTTAGAACCCTTGACAATATCCCCTTGCTAGACACACATCTCTTGATCCCTTGTAGAATGCAAAATGTTATGCAATGCAATATGGTAGAACAATGAAATGAAACAAAAGCCAGCCAAAGAAAAAGGTTGGGCAAATTTTAGGGTGCAACATGATGCAAGGTGGAGTAGTTCGCTTTGATAATAATAATGTATGCAAGGTTCATGGTATTGGTACGATTAGGTTACTTTAAACGGATATGCAACTATATTAACTACCATTAACTTAATTATAATAAAATATTTATTATATTTATCTGACATTCATTTTAAATTTAAAATAAATTAAATAAAAATTACAAAAATATAAATATACTAAAACCCTTTATATATATATATATATATATATATATATATATATATATATATATATATATATATATATATATATATATATATATATATATATATATATATATATATATATATATATATATATATATATATATATATATATATATATATATATATATATATATATATATATATATATATATATATATATATATATATATATATATATATATATATATATATATATATATATATATATATATATATATATATATATATATATATATATATATATATATATATAATTAATTTCTTATAAATATATTTTTTAATTAATTTTTACTATCTAACTCAAATAAAGTTTCAATGTAAAAAAAACATAATTGCTTTTCACTTGTGTTTACTCCATTTTCTCTCTCAATTTCTTCACGTAATTGGTTTCGAAAACGTATGTTCTCTTCATCCCTAATCTTAACCCTAACCCACAATTCAACTTTCTCTAATAGTATCTCTCTCATTATTTGTTAGGGTATAGGTAGATCATGAAAGTTCTCTCATTATTTGTTAGGGCTTATGTAGATTATGCAAGTATTGTGATTATTTGTTAGGGTTTATGCAAGTATCGGTTTCTTACAACTTTGTTAAAGAAGGAATTGTGGGAATTCAAATGTTATATTAATCTTTTGCTTACTTAATACATGTATGATTTACATCTCCAACTCCATTAAATTTTTTATATTTCATTACGTTTTATGTATATTGAAAAGTAATGGTTGTTGTTACGTCATGACTAGCATTATTTATAAATAAACAACAACATAACTATAGTTACATTTTATGTTTGTCCAAAAAATTAAAAAAGTTACTGTTTGAACACTTTAACTCTCACCCAAGTTCATCGAGTGTCATTTAATGTGATTTACATTTTTGTTATGTAGTTTTGAGTAACAACCGTTTCGGCTGATGGGTAATTGCATTTTTACGATCTCGGAGAACAAGAAAAGGAATTCCAAACTGTATGTTCTCTTTATTCCTAACCCTAACCCTCTATTCCATTATCTTTCTCTCATTCATTTTTAGGGTTTATAGAAGATCATACCAATATCTGTTATTTTTCTAAACAAATTTTTGTTGAAGACTGAGTTTCTCTAACTTGGATGTTATATGCTTACTTTCAAGTGATCATAAATACATGTATAATTTCTATCTCCAATTCCATTAAATTTTTCATGTTTCATTACATTTTATGTATATTTGTTGTTACATGTATGAATAAACTGATGAAAAACTAATCATATAGCCTAATTATAGATATGATTGTACGACATATTATAATATCAATAATGCAATAAACATGTATCTGTCATGAGAATGCTACTGCCCTCTTTCTGATGGAACGGTTACGCTTAATTATCTGACCTAATGGATAGTCAAATATATAACCATCAGATGAGGGAAGGGACCTCTCAGCGGGCTATCCAAAAGAATGACCCAATCCATCACGGGTCATTCAACAATTAAACCCAATACACTATTCATTTAATTAAGTAAATCTTAATTGATATAATATTTATATATATATATATATATATATATATAATAAAATAATTAGTTAAAGTAAATCCATTATAGATTTAACATTCTCCCACTTGGATGACTTTAATTAATTATTAAAATAACACAATTATAATAACCAAATATATCAACCACTTATCATCAAAATAATGTGAAAAGACACAAAATTTAATAATGCATAAATTGTATCTGATAGGGAAACAAATCACACATTTCAAATACCCACATTTCATATAACGATAATGAATATGAATTAACATAATATAATGTAGAAATATGTAATCCAATAATGGTCCAAGCATCTGAAATGTTATAAGAGATATGATTATTAAATTGACGTCATCTTTTACATATCTCATTACAATAATTAAATGCAACAATCAGACTCCCACTAATCCAACATATCAAATAACTTAACTACACCCATGTTGGCTACATGCCTTTGAAAAACACCAACAGTCAAGCCTTTGCCAGTGATCAGCCAACATGTTCTCAGTGGCAAGATGTTTATTCGAGTTTGAAATTCAAGAATTTTCTCTCTGACAAATAGATACTTAATATCAAAATGCTTTGAGCGAGAAGAGCTCTTAGTGTTCTGAGAGAAATGTACATTAGCAGAATTATCGCAATATATCACAAGTGGCCTAGATATGCTTTCAACAACTTTAAAGCGAGAGATTAAGTTCTTTAGCCACATAGCTTGACAAGTAGCTTCATAGCAAGCTACATATTCTGCCTCCATGGTTGAGGTAGTTGTAAGAGTCTGTTTAACACTCTTCCACGAAATAGCTCCTCCTGCCATCATAAAAATTAAGCCGGAAGTAGACTTTCGCTCGTCAGGGCAACCTGCAAAATCAGAATCAGAATAACCAATGACTTGAAGTTGATCAGACTTCTTATAGGTCAACATGTAATCCTTGGTTCCCTGCAAATATCGCATGACCTTTTTTAACGGCTTTCCAATGACCCAATCCTAGGCTACTCAAGTATCTCCCTAAAACATTAATTGCATATGCAATATCAGGACGAGTACAAACTTGAGCATACATCAAACTGCCAACAGCGGAAGCATATGGGACTCTTTCCATTTCAGCAGTTTCTTTATCATTTTGAGGACATTCAGATTTAGAGAGTTTATCACCCTTTTGGACAGGAACAGCGCACGGGGAGCAAGACTACA
Source organism: Lathyrus sativus (assembly GCA_963859935.3). NCBI lineage: Eukaryota > Viridiplantae > Streptophyta > Magnoliopsida > Fabales > Fabaceae > Lathyrus > Lathyrus sativus. Next base: position 661,438,775 of record OZ012737.1, on the reverse strand, counting down.
TATTTAAAGCGTTTAAGGATTCTCTCAATATATCATTTTTGAGATAAACCAAGAACACACGTGACCTATCACGAAAAATTTGGATGCCTAAAACAACATAAGCATCACCTAGGTCCTTCATATCAAAGTGGTTACTTAACATTGTTCTTGTCTCATTCAAAAGACTAACACTAGTGCTAACAAGAAGGATATCATCGACATATAACACTAAGATTATAAAATCTCTCTCACTGGTCTTTAAATAAATACACTGATCTGAAGCATTTTCATTGAAACCAAAGAAGTGACAACTTTGTCAAACTTCAAATACCATTGTCTAGATGCCTGTTTTAATCCATATATGGATTTCTTTAGTTTGCATACTAACTTCTCTTTTCCTGCTTCAATAAAACCTTCAGGTTGAATCATGTAAACATCTTCAACAAGTTCTCCATTCAGAAAAGTTGTCTTCACATCCATCTGGTGAAGTTCCAAATTAAAGTGTGCAACCAAAGCCATAACAACTCGAAAAGCATCTTTGATAGAGACGGGTGAGAAAGTTTCTTTGTAATCAATCCCTTCTCTTTGACTATAGCCTTTGCCACTAGTCTGGCTTTGTATCTATCAATTTTACCATCAGGATTACGTTTAGTTTTGAAAACCCATCTGCATCCAATGGCCTTGCAACAAATGGTAACTCTGTGAGATCCCAAACACCATTAAGAGACATAGATTTAATTCATCATGCATAGCATGCAGCCAATTAGAAGCACGAGAACAAGAAATTGCTTCATTAAAAGTGGTAGGGTCATCATCATCATGAATGTCAAACTCATGCTCTTGGAGATACACAATAAATTCATTTGATATTGTAGGCTTTCGAACTCTCAGAGAACGTCTCAATGGAACAACTTCAGTAATGTCACTTGGTTCAGCAACACCAATAGGCTCTAGGGTATCAATTTGTTCATGCTCATCTATTTGTGGTGACACAACTTGATCATTATTTTGAATTACTGGAATCACAACCTCATTATGGAAAGGAACGATTGGTATAGGGAGAAAAGTACGATCTTCTTCAAGAGTAACTGGTTGTGCGTAGAGACTCCACTATCCAAATCACCCTCAAAGAAAATTGCTCTATCAGATTCAACGACTCGTGTAGAATGAGAAGGACAATAAAATCTGCAACTTCTAGACCCAACCACTATATCCGATGAAGAAACCACTAATAGTCTTCATATCAAGTTTCTTCTGTTGAGGATTGTAATGTTTGACTTCAGCCTTACAACCCCAAACATGAAATGTCTCAAACTTGGCTTCCTTCCTGTTAATAGTTCATAAGGAGTCTTCGACACTGATTTACTAGGCACCTGATTTAGAATATAGACAGCAGTTCTCAAAGCATCACCCTAAAGAAAATCAGTCAATGACGAATGACTCATCATGCACCTAACCATATCCATAAGCGTGTGATTATGTCTCTCTGCAACTCCGTTCTGCTGAGGAGTACCTGGCATAGTGTATTGAGCCTCAATACCACATTCATCTAGAAATCTAGCAAACGGTCCCAGATTTCTTCCTCTGAGTTACTATGGCTATCATCTCATCCACAGACCATTCAACTTTCTGAGTATTATAGGAGGTCCGCATAACATCAAATTGGGGAGCAGAGACTCAAGAACTCTCCAAATTAAAGTGCTCTCACCAATTTCAACTTTGAGAGTTTTAAGCTTATTATAATAGTGGACCAACTTCATAATATGCTCACGCACACCACTAACACCATCATACTTAGTTTTGTCAAACAGAGAGAGATACTCACACTTCTTAGCCTTATCAAAACGAGTGAACTTCTCACCAATAGACTTCAAGTAATCTTTAGCACTCTCACTTTCTGGTATGCTTTGTCTTATAGATTTTTCCATAGTGTAAGATATCACCTTAAGGCACACTCTATTGGAGTGTTCCCATTTTCATAAGGGTCTTTGAGCTTCAGTAGACTGTGTCAGTAATAGCGTCAGGCTTTTCAGTTCTCAGAGCCAAGTCAAGGTTGGCTATAGCCAAATAAAGGTCGAGAGACTCTTTCCAGTCCTCATAATTGGTCCCATTAAGAGTTTTGACAGAGTTAGGAAAAGAGACTGACATGGAGGAATAAAGAATCATTAAATAAATGATTATGTAATATAGAAAATTGATTCCTCATATACCAGCCAAATATTTTCCTAATATAAAAAATAAAATAAAAAACTCTAACTCATTATGATCTTGCATCAAAGATTCAATAATAAACAGAAACTTATATTAACAAAATTTTAATATCAATAGGATATTAAACATGATAAAATAAGCATAAATTGTCAACATTATTTTGTATCATAACAAAATTACACTAATAACAATATACCGATAGGATATGATAATTATTAATATAATACAGTCATAATTAAAAATAAAATTTTATTTATTCTGAATTTATATCAATAATAATATATATATCGATAGGATATTCTTATCATTATTATAAATAATTATTATTAACAAAAATTAATCACGTAATTACCACACAAAAATCATAAAATTATACTCACGA
>OZ012737.1:661374355-661435703 GCA_963859935.3 Lathyrus sativus | reverse complement strand
CTTCTTGTTTTCCATTATTTGATATTTTTCTTTTCAAACTTGAAATTATTTGTGCAGAAAGAGGAAGACTGTGACTTGTTTTATTGGGATGATGAGTATTTCTCTAGAACACCAAAAGTTGATGATGAATGTAATAAGTGTGACTTGATGATTGATTATTTGAGGAAATTTGGAAAGGAATTCGGGAAAGAATTTGGGAAGGAATATGGAAATCAGATGTGTTCGAAAGAGATCAAAGATATGAAGAATAAGCTTGAGAGTCTTAGGAAGAGAGGAAGCTGCTAATAGTTGTAGTGATATGTTCTTGGTTGTATTTTTGTTGCATTTCGATGTAGATGTTGTAATAGTGTTTGATTTTGTAATGTAGTCTGATATAACAACGACAATTATGTCTAATGTAGCATGATTATGAATGAATGAAAGAACCCTTTGTCTAATGTAACATGATTATTGCATCGCCTTCACCAAACTTCTTCTTAAAATTGGCATACAAATGTCTAAGACATATTCTATGCTCAATTTATTCAAACATTTCCTCAATGACAAACACAAGACCCTGCATAGTAAACATGATAAGAAACCAAACATAACAATATCTAACTTGATAGAAAACATGATAAGAAATCAAACATAACAAGAAACCAAACATAGTAAGAAGCATGATAAGAAACCAAACATAGTAAGAAACATGATAACAAACCAAACATAACAAGATCTAACATTTAGTTGATCTGAAATAAAAACATATTTCCTTTCTTGACCAATATATTCAATAAGTAATTGAAGAAACAATCTCCAACTTTCTTTAGTTTCTATCTCTACCACACCAAAAGCCAAGAGATAATATTTGTCATTTGGATCTCTATAAATAGCACTAATAGTTGACCATAATACATTGTCTTAAGATGGCACCCATCTACTCCAATAGAGGGTTTGCATCCCTTAGTTAAACCCTTTTTGGATCCTTCAAAACAAAAGTAGAACCTACCAACTCTTGGTGGAGTAGTTGCAATGGTATTTCTACATCAATTTTTACAGTGTTTCCCGCACATTGTTTTTTTAACTGTGCAACATAAATCCACAACATATCATGTTGTCTTTTGATATCTCCTTCAATTACTTCATTAGCCAAGCACTTAGCTCTCCATGCCTTACCAATTGGGATACCAACTAAATACTTTATCCTCATCTCAGACATTATCTCTGACACTTTGACCTTCGTTACTATCTTTCTTTATTCCACCACTAGCTTAAAAACACAATTGGAATTAGATGATTTGTTATTTAAAACCTAACACAAGTATGTGTCCCCAACCAAGTCTTTATTTGGTAGATGTGTCTGTCACCCACGTTACTACACAATGCAAAAAACCCACATTTGCCCCTACACTCTACCCTAACACTATAATTCTCATTTATAACGAACTTTATCTCTCTTCCATTAAGAACATACCACTTCTTAATAGCATCATTGAATTCACTCAATGACTTAGACTCTATTCCTAGATTGAATTGAAAATCCTTGTTCATCAATCCCCTTATCTGTATTTTGTTCTTTGATAGTAAGAACTTGGTTTAATGATCCTAGTTCTTCAAATGCCCATATCTTAACCTCTAATTTTGTTTACAATATATTATTTACTTTCAAACAAAATTAGAGGTGGAGATAGTGGTGGTTGAAGATCTATAATCATTAAACCAAGTTTTAACTTCAAGGAACAACATGCAGTTAATAGTGTGAAGAATTTTTGCTTAAAAATTTAACATGTACTTATTTTCTAATACAATTTTATCTATTATATCATAATTTTCTAATACAATTTGAAAACTTATATATTCGGTAAGGGATTGGAAAAACACCCAAACCACATAATATATAATAAACTCATCTTTTAAACAAAAATTAACAATAACATTCATCCACAATAACCATAAAAAAAATACGATACAACAACATATCAAGTCATAAAATATTTCATAAACATACCATACATGTCCCATAATGGCGTACTGTCAATGAAATAAAGATGAAGATAAATTTAGACCTGCAAACTTGTGTATATTTTTGAAAGGATGTCATTCTATATATTTGACACAGGTTTGTAAGGCTAAATTTATCTTCGTCATCTTTATTGAAAGAAGCATCCATACATACAATTCAAAACAAGAAGGAAGTTCAAATATCATGAAACAAGCTATTGAAACAAATTTTAAGAAAAAAAACTATAGAGAAAACAAATCTGTAAATAACCATTGGCTAAGATTTGTTGTTATGAATTTGTTTTGGGGTTTCCATATGAGAGAGAAGAGTGAAAGAGTTGTTAGGATTTTGTTTTGAGAGAGATGGGTGAAAGAGTTGTTAGAGTTTTGTTTTGAGAGAGATAGTTGTTATATACTGAAGCTATATATTATTTCGCTTATATATAAATAAAGTATCACCTTTCATCACAGTTGATAATAAAAACCGTGGTGATATGCAATATCAATAACATTTTTATCACGATAAATGAATAATTGTTGGTGTTGGAATTTGAACCATTTCATTCAGTGTAGCTTTTCACCACAGTTGCATCATTTGAGCGTTGTGACATGTCCTCTAGTAAATACAAAAAAAAAAAAAAGCAAAATGCTCAGAAATTAACTATCACCACGGTTAACATGAACTTGTCGTAGACAAAACTACCACCATGATGAAAATGACATTAAATAGCCTCATTCCTGCATAATTTACCCAGACGGTGAAAACCTAAAATTTTCACTGACCCGTTACAAATAGTTTTGATCCCCTATTTTAAATTCAAATAGTTTTGATCCCTTATTTTAATATTCTAACAGTTTTAATCTCCCTCTCACGATTTTTTTATAGAACATTGATGAAATTTTTGTTTTTTATTTAAATTTTTATCTACAAAGTTAAATAACAGGTTCATAAACGATGGTTTGGCATATTTTACAAGTAACTTTTTATTTAAAAAATTTAAACTGTTTAAATTTAAAAATAGTCTGATTAAAAGTGTTTAAATTTAAAATAGGAGGAGAAAAATTATTTAAATTTAAAATACAGAGACCAATTTCGTGAATAAGTAAAATAGAGAGACTAAAATTATAATTAAGCTAATGCATTTTAAAAATGAAAAATAACTAACTTTTTCTTTCTTTTTGACTTATTAACATGATTAAAAAGTTAATAATATTTTTAAAATGATAAAAAGTGTAATATTTATGTATTTATCTAAATAAATATTAAATATATTTTAAAAAATTAAATATATTTTTAAAATGACTTATTAACATGATGAATAACTTTTTTTTTCTTTTTGACCTATTAACATGATTAAAAATTATTAATATTTTAAAAATGACAAACGAAGTCTAATGTATTAATATATATATATATATATATTATATATATATATATATATATATATATATATATATATATATATTATATATATATATCTATATATATATATATATATATATATATATATATATATAATATATATATATATATATATATATATATATATATATATATATATATATATATATATATATATAATGACAAACAATTATTTTTTTATCTATAACCTAATAAATTAATTAATAATATTTTAAATATAACAAACAAAGTTTAATATTTTAATATTTATTTAAATAAATATTAAATATATTTCAAAAATGACATTCTCTTTAGGTTCAAATGACATTCCACTACGCCAGAGTTGACTTTTAGCAGCACATACAAAGACAGCGCTTTTAAAAAGCGCGGCTAAAGAGTCATTAAAAAAAAAAGAAAAAAAATTGTCTACCAAAGACAACGCTTTTTGATAAGCGCTGCTAAAAAAACCGCTGCTACAGTGTCATTAAAAAAAGAAGAAAAACAATTGTCTATCAAAGACAACGCTTTTTAATAAGCGTTGCTAAAGGGGTGTCCTATGAAAGCGCTTTTCTAAAGCGCTGCTATAGGTGGTACATAAGAAACAAAATTGCCTATCTACGAGAGCGCTTTTTCTGTAAAGCGCTGCTATATGGGAATACATAAGAAAGCGCTTTAGGAAGCGCTGCTATTTGTCATTGCTAAGGCACACATTTGAGAGCGCTTTCCTGAAGCGCTGCTAAAGCCATTAAAAAGTGTTGTTGTAGGTTTAGTTAGAATTAAATTTAAAATACCCACCATAATTTTTAAAAGAATTAGAACAGTACTCATCGTATTTCTTTCCTTCTTCACCTCTGGCGAACGTTAACGTTGCCCTACCCAATCCGACCATCGCCCTCCTCCGTTGCATTTCGCCGCCGTTCACCGTCCGTTAACGACAGCCTCCTCCGTTGGATTTTGCCGCCGTTCACCATCCGTTTGCGACAGGCTCCGTTCGTCTGCATTGCATTTCCGCCATTGTTACGGTATTTAAAGTTTTACTCTGGTTTTCTTTTCTACTTATCTTTTCACCATTGTTACTGTATAAAAACTTCTATATGCATTGCATGTTATATATTTTGTATGTTTTAGATTGACAAACAAGAGTTTGGATTGAAACCAATTAATTGCCCTGGAAACTATTTGGTGTTTATATATTTTGATTCAACTGATAAATTCAGAACAAGAGTAAAATTAGAAACCAGGTGAATAGAACCAATAAATTACGATAGTGAGAGATTGAAGGTTAGTCGATAGTGAGAGATGAATAGTATCAAAAAAGTGAAGTTAGTGTGTAAAAGTTGTACAAATATGGTGATGGTTGTAAGGAAAGGATTTTATGGCGAAAGAGTTATGTTTGATTTTCGCTGTAAGTTGTAGTTTGTTGTGTGTTCATGTTCACGTAATGGAAGAGAGTAAGAACATGAAAATTAGTGATGAGTTTATATGAGGATGAATGTTAGTGTTGTTAAGTGATGGCTTGGTGGTAGATAGTTTTGCAAGGTGAATAAAGAATGGAAGAGATTGATAAAAGTTATACAAATGGAGAATGAATACAATCAAAAAAGGAAGTGAGAGACCCATGTTAAATGTTTTAATATGATTTGTTTTGGTGGATTATCTAGTATTTTTGTTTTGGTTAATTATTAATATGATTGTAATAAAATTTATATTTTGTCTGTTATAGGGTTACCTGTGAAGAGCAAGGTTGTGATTGTTTTCAAGCATCTTACTGTGTAGCTTTCTTAAAAGTTAGTGATTTCTTTACAGGTATTCTCTGTTTTTGTTTAACTTTCATAGTTTAGTTTAGACTACTAAATTAGTATGGATAAGAAATGGATGTTTTCTAGTCGATTGTCAAAAGAGTACGAGAATTGGGTATCGAAATTCGTTAAGTTTGTTGTTGAACACGCCAAAGACCCCAGTAGGATCGCATGTCCTTGCTTAGGTTGCTGTTATGGGCGTCGAATTGACGCTGTTTAGTTGGAATCTCATTTATTGAGACATGGAATTGATCGAAGTTACACATGTTGGACATTACATGGTGAGATAAGTAACGAGAATGTTGAACCCCGGAATAATACGACTTGTGCTTCAAAGGACAATGGCAGGGATACATATGATTGTGATCGATTCGAAGAGATTGCAGAAGCACTTGAAGAAGATCTTCAAGATTGTCCCAAGATATTTGAGAGGTTGGTAAGCGATGCAGAGAAACCGTTGTATAAAGGTTGCACTACTTTCACAAGATTGTCCGCGGTATTAAAGTTGTACAACTTAAAGGCGGGTAATGGATGGTCGGATAAAAGTTTCACAGAGTTGTTAGCCCTACTTCAAGAGATGCTTCCGGAGGATAATGTTCTTCCCAATCGAACCTATGAAGCTAAAAAAATGTTATGCTCTATTGGCATGAGCTATGATAAGATACATGTTTGTCCAAATGATTGCATTTGTTTCGAAATGAATATGCATCATTAAACGAGTGTCCTAAATGCGGTGTATCTCGGTATAGAAAAAGTTGTCACCAACAAAAGTCTTATGGTATTTTCCTATAATTCCGAGATTCAGACGCATGTTTCGTAGTGAAACAGACGCAAAACACTTGACTTGGCATGCAAATGATAGAATTATACATGGGAAGTATCGACATCCGGCAGATTCACCACAGTGGATGAAAATTGATAATGATTATCCTGATTTTGGAGAAGAAGCTAGAAACCTTCGCTTGGCATTATCGACTGATGGAATGAATCCGCATGGTTTGCAGAGTATCTCACATTCCACCTGGCCTGTAATTATTATGATATATAACCTACCTCCATGGCTATGTATGAAGCGTAAGTACATGATGTTATCTATGTTAATTTCTGGCCCTAAACAACCATGGAATGACATAGACGTATACCTAACACCTTTAATTGAAGACTTAAAGAGTTTGTGGAGAACGGTGTGGAGTTTTATGATGGATATAGGAAAGAAAGTTTCAATTTGAGGGTAATATTGTTTGGCACAATTAATGATTTCAGCATACGGAAATCTATCGGGGTATAGCATTAAAGGTCAATGTGTGTGTCCTATCTATGAAGAAAACACAGATTGGACGCGGTTGGAATTTGGTCAGAAGAATGTCTTTCTTGGTCATCGTAGATTCTTAAATTCTAGTCATCACTACCGTGGGTGGAGAAAAGCATTCAATGGAAATTCAGAACAACGTAGAGCTCCACCTACATTGACCGACGAACAAATTTTTGAAAAGGTGAAAGATGTGAGTACTCAGTTTGGCAAGCCTTTTGCATATACTATTGTCACACGTGGGTGGAAGAAGAGGTCAATTTTGTTTGAGTTTCCGTATTGAAAGTCGTTGTATGTAAGACATTTTCTTGATGTTATGCATATTGAAAAAAAATGTATTTGAAAGTGTTATTGGTACGTTACTCAATATACAAGGAAAGTCTAAGGATGAACTTAAAGCAAGAAAGGCCTTGGTAGCAATGGGAATAAGAAATGAATTAGGACCCTTGAAGAAAGGAAATCGCACATATCTACCACCTGCTGCTTATACTTTATCTAGAAAGGAGAAAAAGATATTGTGGTAGTTTCTGAGTGAAGTTAAAGTTCCAGAAGGATACTCTTCAGATATTAGAAGACTTGTTTCTATGAAAGACCTCAAGTTAAAGAGTTTAAAGACACATGATTGCCATGTTATAATGGAACACTTTCTACCAATAGGTATACGTTCTATTTTGCCAGAAAAAGTGAGAGGCGCAATAACTAAATTGTGTTTTTTCTCAGGTCAATTTGTAGTAAGGTGATCGATCCTGCGATCTTACCATCATTGCAAAACGAAATAGTTATTACTTTGTGTGAGCTTGAAATGTATTTTCCTCCATCATTTTTTGACATAATGGTACATCTAGTTGTCCATCTTGTGAAAGAGACACAATTGTGTGGACCAGCTTATATGAGATGGATGTACCCTGTTGAACGTTATATGAAAATATTGAAAGGGTATGTGAAAAACCGAAGCTGACCAGAGGGATGTATTGTTGAACGATACATTGTTGAAGAAGCTATTGAGTTTTGTACTGAATATTTGTCCAACATTAAATCCATTGGCCTCCCAAAATCTAATGTTGTTGAAAAAATAGTAGGTAACCAGTTAATTGGAAATAAAGTTGTGACAGTTTCAAGGGATGAACGGGAGCAAGTGCATTTGTATGTTTTGCACAATGACATTGAGGTTGAGTCGTATGTTGAAATGCACAAGAACGTTCTCCGAGGTTTAAATCTGAATCGAAATGAAAATTGGATAGTACGTGAGCATAATCAAAGTTTTATAACGTGGTTCAAGGATCATATTTTTTCAAAGTTTTATTCTGATCCCGCTTCAATAACAGAAAGGTTGAGATGTTTAGCATATGGTCCAAGTTTGCATGTGCTTTCTTATAGCGCATACGCAATTAATGGATACATATTTTATACCAAAGAACAAGACGATAAGAGTACAATGCAAAATAGTGGTGTCACCGTGCTTGTCGAAGCAATGCAAATTTCAAGTGTGAAGGACTTAAACCCCAAATATGTGAATCTGTCGTATTTTGGTGTTATCGAGCGCATTTGGGTGTTTGATTATGAAAAGTTTCAGATTCCTATCTTTGGATGCAAGTGGGTTAAAAATAATAGTGGCATACGAATGGATAAGTCAGGATTTTTGAAAGTGGATCTTAATAAGGTGGGGTACAAAGATGAGCCTTTTATTCTAGCCACGCAAGCTAAACAAGTGTTCTATGTCACTGATCCGACAAGTACGAAATGGTCTATAGTTCTTTTTTCCAACAAAGTAATCGATGATAACATTGGAGACAAGGGGGATGTTGATGTTGAGAAGGAATCTTATATTATAGATGATCCAGATGAGAATATTATAGCGGACGAATCATATATTAGAAATGATCATAACGAGGGAATTTGGATCAATCCATCCGTCCGTGTTGTTAAGAGACAAGTAAACCACGTCCCAACTAAGAAAAGAAAGAGATCTTAACAAAGGTGCTTCTTAAATTACATATTGTCTCATTGAATAAAAGTACATATTCCTATCATGCAATACAATTACATATTATGTCATTCAATAAAATTATGTATGTGTTTCTCTTATTTATACATTTCTTATGTACATATTTCTTATTTACATATTTGCATGTCATTCATTTGATACTTTGGTTTTTCTGAATTACAGGTATTATGGCCAACAATGAGGAAACATCACATGATGGAAACGAAACAACAAAAGACATTGAAGGCGATATCAAAAGAGGAATAACGATTATGAAAAAAATCATTCGGGCGAGAGATAAGGGTGTTAAGTATGATGTGCATTGGAATGAAAGAGATCAATTAGTGTAGCCTAATGGTGTGATGCTGACAAGTTACATTGGAGCACTTGTACGTTCGCAAATTCCGACTACTTGCGATAATTGGAGAATTTAGTCGCTACAACCGGCTAAAGACAAAATTTGGAGCGATATACAGGTATGATACTTGATTATTTTTAATTATGTTGACGGTTGCATCTTTAAATTAATTATACTAACATGATATATGTATGTGTATTTGTTTGCAGAGATCTTTTAATATTAATGATTGTAGAAGAAAATATTGTCTTCAATTGGCCGGTAAACGACTGAGGGGATTCATAGCGTTTTTAACGAACAAGTTTCTCAAAGATTCTAATGGAAACTTTGTTGACTCGGAGCGTCCAAAGAATTACATTGATCTGATTTCGGAAGAAGAATGGGAGACATTTGTTGCAAAGCGAAGAACCAAAGAATTTTTAGTAAGTACAACTTATCATGAATAATGTATAGTATATGTACTTCTTCCACTAGAGTTCTGATATGACTTAAACTTGTTTTTTCAGGTTGTGAGTGGCGTTAATCGGCAACGGACATCAAAACCCGCGTATCCATACAAAAAAGGGAGTTTGGGATATGCACGCTTAGAACAAAAAATAGTAAGTATATATAAATGCTTTAATATGATATAGTTACCAAAATTAGTAAGTATATATAATAGGATATGAATGGTTTATTATCCGTCTTAATGTACAGATAGAAGAGGGAAAAAGTGATGCGACATCCCTTCCGAACCATGTTGTGTGGAAGGCTGCCCGTGTGGGAAGAGATGGAGTCGTTCAGGAAGAAGTTCAATAAGTGTTTGAACGATGTGTAAGTACAACATTAGTTTTGTCAGTAACTGATCAAAAGTGTATAATATATTTATATATGCTTTTATCTATATTTCAGGAGACATTATCCCAAAGTATAACTCCAGCTGAGGACGAGGACTGTAGGAGCATACTGAGTCGGGTGTTAAATATCCCTGAATATTCTGGGCGTGTGAGGGTTAAGGGATTTGGCGTCACTCCATCACAACTGTATAAGAAGCCAACGAAAAAAATCCTACCAATAAAGAAGTGATGGATACGTTGGAGGAATTGAAAGCCCAGATTCGGGAATTACAGAAGGACAAAGAAAGATACATGTCGGAAAGGCGCGGTTTAGAGGGTAAAGATGCTAGTGAAAAAGATAGTATCGGTTGTCCGCAGAAGCTTCCAGAGGTAATTGTATATATTACATTGAATTTAATTTAGCACAATTTTCTTAATTGACACATTAATCGGCATCATTATTTGTTTAGGGCATTTCACCTTGTCGGCTATATTTATCGTCATCGACTTATCGCTTGGTTGGTAAGGGAAAGGTGCATAACAATGCGGGAGAATTACTTCACCATAAACCGCTCCCTCCTGGATTTTTAAAAGTATCGGTTGATATTGCGTTAGAGGAGGGTGAGTTGTTGCCTATACCAGATGAAGTTTCAGACGCAACAGTGGTAGGAGACGCAATAGGAGCGTATGTTGCATGGCCGACAAATCTCATTCACATAGATGATGAGGTATGTTGAACACCATTATGAACCTAGCTTGTAATATTCAAATGTGAAAACGACCCATAGATGAAAGTTATTCTTACATTTACATTTTCTTATTTACATGATGATCTTAGACTCCTACAAAATTCAAATCAAAAGATGATAGAATTATTGTGCGGGATACCCATTCAGCTGCATCAAAGAAACATGTACTAATACAGTTACATGGTTATCTTATTATACATTAATTACTGAACTTGTATATGACTTTTAGGTTCATTGTCATCAGTTGCAACAAGTCAGCAAGGGTAAGATGCCTGAAACGTCCAAGGTGCCCAACAAAAAAAAGACCGAGTCAAAAAAAGTATTTGTTCCTCGATTTAGGATGTGCCTTGAAACATATTTAGGAACAACATATGTGATTGAGGGTGGCATCCGTCAAATACCTATGGAGGAAGGTATTTTCAAGTTTTGAATATCCTGAAACACTTGCTAAGGAGGATTTTGACCAGGTTTTCCAACATTCTGAATTGGGCGTCGGTGTTATGCACTCCTACATCAGGTACTCCAATCCATTTTAATTAAATAATTGAACATTTTAAAATTTGCTCATTTAACTGAATATTCTAATGTTGATTATGTTTTTTTTAGGCTCCTTTATGACAAGTTGTTGGTCCCGCATGATTTGACTTCCATATTCACATTCTTATCTGCTAGCTGTATCAACGCACGGGCAATAGAGCACACACCAGATACAGTCAAAGATTACATGGTCCAAAGATTTATGGCCGCAACTACAGAGAAGTTGTTCTTGTTGCCATATAATACTGGCCATGGGTTAGATTTTATTCTAAATTCATTTATTATAATTATTCGATTTTTGCCATTAATCTATATAACATTTCCGTCTAAACTGTTGTCTTATTTTATAGTGGACATTGGTTATTGGTCGCGATTAATCCGATGAAAGAAATAATGTATTATATAGATTCATTGGATGGCGATACAACAAAATATCTAAATCTAAAGAACATGGTTGATACGTAGGTGATGAGATATACTGTTCTGAATAGTTAAATATCTTTATTTATTATGTGACATTGTTCTAAATATGCGTTTATATTATGTTAGAGTTATACAAATATTCAGAGCACAAAGAGATGCAACAGTGCCAAAAAGCAAGGCTAACAACATCAGCTGGATCAGAGTGGAGGTATATTTTCCCATGTTTGACTGTTATAGTGGTTCTACTTGATAAAACTATTTAAACTATATATCCTGGTAAATGTTCGTTTTTTTTTCCATTTATAGTGTCCTCGTCAGCGTAATGGAATTGACTGCGGATATTTTGTATTGCGCTTTATGAAGGAAATTATTCTTTCAGGTCAAATAGAGATTCCAATCATGGTATGGATCAATTCATAAGTTATATGATTCATTTTGATAGTTAACCGATATTTCATCTGAGTAATTAGTTTTAAAATTAAATCGTGCATGTTCTGTTATATTATGTAGTATTTTGATGAATACAAGTGCGGTACTTACTCGAAAGTAAGATTGGAAGAAATTAAGGAGGACTCGTGTCAGTTTATTCTTGAATTGAGAATTGTATAACGTATCTATTTGTAAAGTTATCGAATTTGTAATTATATGTAAATTGAATGTATTTGTGATGTTGTAAATTGAATGTATTTGTGATGTTGTAATATATTTAAGCAGGTTTATGTGTATTAAAATGGTTATGGGCAAAGTGATGAATACACTTAAATAAGGCCAAAGTAATTGTTATATATAAGGCCAAACTGTTGAATTAAAGGCCTGAATTATAAGCAGAGAATGTAATTGTTATAAGCAGGTTTATTGAAAAATATATAAAAAGTGTGATTATTTAAAAAAAAAAAAATTTAAAATCGTGAAGAATAGACAGCGCTTTTAAAAAAAAGCGCTGCTAAAGGGGGAAAAGAGAGGCCAAAAAAGCCCTGCTATAGGTTGGAAAAGGGGGGGGTCTAAGAAAGCGCTTTAAAAAAGCGCTGCTATAGGGGGATCAAAGAAAGCGCTGCTAAAGGGGGGAGGGGAAAGCGCTGCTATAGGGTGAAAAAAGCGCTGCTAAAAGCGTTGCTGAAGGGAGGAGAAGGGGGAATAGGCAGCGCTGCTATAGGGTAACAAAAGCGCTGCTAAAAGCGTTGCTGAAGGGAGCCTTTAGCAGCGCTTTTTCCATAAAAAAAGTGCTTCCTTTACCTTTAGCAGCGCCACTTTTAGCAGCGCTTTTAAGCGCTGCTAAAGGTCTTTTTTGGCATAGTGTTCTCTTCAACAAAACGTTTGATTGACGTTCTCTTAATTAAAGAAATCAATTTTTAGGTTCGAACCTATGTTTCTTTTATTCCTCTGTTCATCGTTTCAATTCGTCTTTTCAATTCGTCTTTTCGATTCGTCGTTTTAATTCGGTCTTCGAAGAATTTTTTTCTCAAATCTGTTACACCTAGATATAGTTTTTACTAACTGAGTTGAGTTCTATTATAAACTAGTTCTACGATTTTCGATTTGTCTTAACCTATTATCTTTCCATCGGTTCTACCATTTCATTTGCTGGGACACCAGAAGAAACTCATGAGAGAAAGCTTGTTGTTTAGCAATAATTTCTTAGCAAGAGTCCATTTTCTCATATTCTCTAAAGTAAGATTTTACTCATCTATAACTTTGTTAAATCTTAGTCACTATAGTTATGTTGACCTTACTACTGGAATGTTGTGAAATTGTTAGTTATAGAAGTTGATAACCGAACATGTGATTGATAAAGTTTAATAAATTGTCTAAGTTTTAAATTTAGTTGTGATCTAGCTTACAAACCGGTTTACCTCGTCACAATTCCATGTGAAGGTCATCATATTTTCTAGTGGTTTCCATGTGAAAGGATTCTAGGCATAGTTGGTAGTGTTTTTTTTAATCAAATCAATAATTAGTGAGTTTTTTGTCAACATATCAATGGGATTGACAACATCTTAACTTTATTTATATGGGCAATATAACTGTATCATTTACAGTTGTGAGTTGCACATTTTAACTATATGACAACGCATAATAACCATTGTGAAATCTAAAACACTGTTGTCTTTACTTATGAGAACGATTTTTAGACCATGCTGAACCAAGGCGTTGCTTTAACCTTTTAGAACGAGTTTTATGCAACAGCAACGCCATTTACATAATAGTTGTTGTTATTTTTCTTAGAGAATGGTTTTTAGCGTCTATTTTTTTAAATGCATGTACATCATCAGCGGGATTTTATCTAAAAGCAAACTAGCAATAATTATGGATATTTTATTTTCATCATTCTCCCTAAATCTTTACTAAAACAAAAGTGATAAAGAAATTGGACAAGAGGTGTATGTGTCTGTACTTTGCAATAAATAAGAAAAATGAGTGAATGCGACATGTTTAATTAAAAAAATGCATAATCACTTCATTAATATTACCACTTGAAACAACAATGTTTAACAAGTAGCACTTAGCATGAAAGAAATTACAAATGCAAATGATAAAAATGATCCAAGGATTTCCAGGTCTGAGGATGTCCTCCTATCTGAACCACTGGCTTGAGGAGATGACCCTTGAAGTCTTCGAGCTCAAACAGATGAGAGGTTGTCGTACACAACCAAACTTCCTTCTGGAAAGCATATGTACCCCTTGCCAATCAATTATTGTACCTTGGCTTAGAGGGCTTTACAATCTTCAGTTGAGTGCCCCATGAATCCTCCATGATATCCACATTGCACATTGGGATCATACCTAGGAGGGTATGGCTTTGACAATGGCTTGAGAGTGTTAGGCTCCACCAATGAGTTTTGAATCATATGTGGCAAGAGTTGATTGTACGATATAGGAGCTGGATGAAGAGGAACATTCCTTCTTTCCAAGTTGTTGCGAGTAATATGTTGGCTCTGAGGCTGATAGTTCTATTGCTGAGGAGCATATGGTTGTTGGTACTGAACGAACTGTTGAGCAGCAGTTGGAATAGTTACAACATTAGTTTCTATTTCCTTCCTCTTGGGGAATCCAACATAAGTTTTTATTTAATCTTCAGAAGAACCAGGAGCAGCTTGAATCCTTCCCATTTTGATATTGCTTTCGACTCTCTCTCCAGCCCTTACCAGACCTGAGAAAATAACGAAAGTACTACCAACCAACCTCTCGTAGTAGGAACCTTGCAAAGTGCTTATAAACGTGTCCACGAGCTCTCTTTCCATCAAAGGAGGTTGAACTCGTGCAACCAATGCACGCCACCTCTGGGCGTACTCTTTAAAGCTCTCATTTTCCTTTTGAGTAAGATTTTGTAGCTATGTTTGGTTAGGAGCCATACCACTATTAGATTAGTAGTTCTTGACGAAGGCCTCAACTAAATCCCTCCAACTTCTAATATAGGTCCTTTCCAGCCCCGTGTACCATTCCAAGGACGCCCAGCCAGGCTATCCTAGAAGTAGTGCATGATCAGCTTCTCATCGTTAGAATAGGCTGACATTTTTCCTAAAATATGCTCTGATATGTATTTTGGGACAGGTTGTCCCCTTATATTTGTCAAAGTCTAGGACTTTGAACTTATGTGGAATCCTCACACCAGGAACCAAACCAAGATCAATCATATTTATTCCCAAAGCATTCTGATTTTCGTAGGCCTGCATTCTCTCCTCGGTCATCTTAAACTTTTTATCAGCCTCTAATAGGAGACCAGCATCCAAGTCACGCATAGAGAATGCATCCTTATGTCGGTCAACTTCCCAATGATGAGCATGACCCCCACCAACTCCATGAACAACACAAACACTACCTCTGACAACACCACCTCCGCCAAGAGAATTAGTATCACCAGCAATGTAACACTATTTTCTACCCCAACGTTATTAAGGCAAAATAACACAAAAATCATAGTGAATAAATAAATCTCATAAAAAGTTGTTGGTGCAGTAAATCAACAAGCAAAAAGTATTAAGTACCCATTTTTATTGTCTCCACAGGGATTAGTGCGATATGAACGCCGTTCAACAGCCTCTACATTTCTAAGCTTATTGCTCAAAAGTTTTGGTTTAAAAGGTTCAAGGAACCACAAATAAAAACAGAAAATATAAAATAAAGACAAAAATATAAACGGGGTCTTATTGGGATTGGATTTCATCAATTGATAACATATGCATTCTTCTGATCAAATTAAATACAACACAATCATTCGTCTAATATCATCGCGTATCACCCACCAAAAAGCTTATCTCTAACGCAGCGTCGAGAGAACAGCCATGTTGTCTCATTGGTGATCTCTCTACCAACAAAAACACAACACAGAGCATTACGAACTGATACTTGCGCAAATGTTAAGCCTAAACCTATCTCTAGCATTTAGGACCTAACAGGTAATCATCCTAGATCTAGATCTGAAGAGTGTATCTCTATAACAGTTCAAATCAAAGATAAACAAGTAAGTAAAGACGACACCCATATCGGATAAACGATTGTTTTATATAAAATACAATGGTTAGAATACGTACACACGCTTAACCCTTTTTACATGTATTCATCTAATCCACCAAATGTCGGTGAACATCATTCTTCATCTCTATTATCACATACCCGAACAATATCATATTGATCCTACCCATGCTACTTAATCAACACAACACCATAGAAGATACAATGAATATCAACTTCAAAACCATGTCAAAAGTTTGTTCATTGATAGAAGAAAATCTGAGATCAAAGATGTGAAATGGTTTTGTCAAGACCGACAAATACATAATCAAAGATAATCAATCAATAGAGAATCCAAACTAGTTCACAAACATAAATTAGATGAAATACATAAGGTATCAAAAGATTACATCCAAACCCCAACAAGAGATCAAAGATCTTACCTCCTCCCTCTTAGGGTTTTGTGTTTCTCTCTCTAAAATAGATGAAGAGAGATAAGTTCTGATGTTTCTAATGTTACAATATGGAAAAATACAAGTTATGGAAGTTCTTTTCTAAAAAAAGCAGTAAAAACACTTAAATAACCCATTCAGGATCTGCTACGCTCGCCTAGCAAGCAGATCCTTCGCCTAGCGAGCACTTAGTTTGGCACGTGAGGTGCCACTGATCAGTCAAATCGCCCCTGAGACATTTCCATGTGTTCGCTAGGCGAGCAATTCCTTCGCCTAGCAAAGCCTTCGCTGCGAGCTTCGCCTAAAGAATGTATGGTCTTTTTGGTTCTGTCCAAGTCTGGGAGTGCTCGCTAAAGCTTCGCTAGTGCTTCGCCTAGCGAGTGCTCGCTTCATGTTCGCCACCCCTTCGCCTAGCGAAGCCTGATGTTGTTTGCATACTGTTTGCCTAGCGAAGCCTGTTGTTGTTTGCATGCTTTCTTGGTTTCCTTGCCCATTTCCTGTGTCCTACTTTACACTTGTTTTGTGCCTGATTCCTGCAGAATATCACATAAATCAAAGGTACCAAGAGATTTTCACAATATATTGCAAACTAAACAAAGCAAGATTGATTTTCAACACTTTCTTGACAAAAATGAGTGAAAGATGCCAACATTTGATAGATGAAATAAGTGAAATTTGGCGTCTAACAACTTGCCCCAACTAGATTTTTGCTTGTTCTCAAGCAAAGTATGCCTCTCATTTTGCAACAAGAGGATTTGGTCAAGATTAAGATTCACCCAAGAATGGATAAAATTGGCTCAAACAAAAATGATGCAAAGAAGCCATGGTTTCAAATGTTTAGACTCAAACAATGCACAAGAACTAAATTCTTAAAGCAAATATAAAGCCATGTATCAATCAACAACTATGTTTTTCATGAATGAATCACCCTATCTCTCCTCTTCGAATAAGGATTGAAGAAATTACGCGTTTGCAACCGCGGGGACAATTTCACTAAACTAACAAACAACGCCAATATCAATCCAATTCATACAATATCTTAATCAATCAAAAGTGAAAATATGGAAGCAAGAAGACCACTAAGGTCTTTAAGGTTGTAGCTTGGTCGGGTTTGCAAACAAGGGACATTTCTAAGGCCATTGAAACGAAATTGCTAATGCAAAAGAGACATTCACTGTACACATTATTTACACACATCAACTTCATTCCATTTGTTTCTTAATTGCAAACCTTCCCAACTCTTTTTTCAAAACTTATTCTTTCACTATTTTTCTTTTTCAAGCAAGCATTATTTTTTTTATATTTTTTTTTTATATTCATATTCACATAACAATTTTTTTAATGCTTGCTTGAGTTTTTCAAAAGTTGTAGCAACCTACCATCTTTCCTTTTCATTCTCCCCAACTTAACTTTTATTCAACCCTCAAGTGAACGCTCTTGGATTTTTAGGGAAAAGAGGACAATTAAAACAAATTCAAGGGTTCAAGAAAAATTTTAGAATCTCACAAAATTAAGAATGAGATTCACATTGTTTAGGCTCAAAGGGGTTAACGAATTCTCTCTACTCACGGGTAAGTTGCATTTGGACATGGTTGTGCTCAATACAAACAAGTGTCTTGATCATTTCTAATGCTTCCACAAATTCACAATGATAATAAGATAAAGCATGAATCATACGAATCAACAAAGTTTATCAGAAATCCAGCATTTAGTAAACAATGGAAGCTTTCTCACAAATTGTGGTTTTTGGTCCTAAGTGAAACAATCATTCAAACAAGTTGTCAAATAAACAAATTTCATTTGCACAAAGACATAAGTTCTTAAGCATTCTAAAATTATAAACAAAGGAAACCATGTACCTTGACAACATTCACTTGTTTCATACTATCATCGCCATCCAAACTCGGTCGAAGCTTCATCGAATGCTTTATACCGAAAGCAACCACTCTAGAAAGAGTTTCCGTCATTCCTGAGCACACTAGAAAAAACGTAAAAAGAAACAAATATATACAAAATATACAAAGCTTAAAAACATAGAACCGTTGCAATGCACTTCAAAATCTCAACACTAATCCCCGGCAACAGCGCCATTTTGTTGGTGCGGTAAAGCAGCAAGCAAAATATATTAAGTACCCAGTTTTATCGTCTCCACAGGGATTAGTGCGATATGAACGCCTTCAATGGCCTCTACATTTCTAAGCTTATTGTTCAAAAGTTTTGGTTTAAAAGGTTCAAGGAACCACAAATAAAAACAGAAAATATAAAATAAAGACTGAAATATAAACGAAGCCTTGTTGGGATTGGATTTCATCAATTGATAACATATGCATTCTTCTGATCAAATTAAATACAACGCAATCATTCGTCTAATATCATCACGTATCACCCACGAAAAAGCTTATCTCTAACGCAACATCGAGAGAATAACCATGTTGTCTCATTGGTGATCTCTCTACCAACAAAAACACAACACAGGGCATTACGAACTGATACTCGCGCAAATGATAAGCCTAAACCTATCTCTAGCATTTAGGACCTAACAGGTAATCATCCTAGATTCAGATCTGAAGAGTGTATCTCTATCACGGTTCAAATCAAAGATAAACAAGTAAGCAAAGACGATACCCATATCAGCTAAATGATTGTTTCATATAAAATACAATGATCAGAATACATACACACGCTTAACCCTTTTTAAATGTATTCATCTAATCCGCCAAATGTCGGTGAACATCATTCTTCATCACTATTATCACATACCCACACAATATCATATTGATCCTACCCATGCTACTTAATCAACATAACACCATAGAAGATACAATGAATATCAACTTCAAAACCATGTCAAAAGTTTGTTCATTGATAGAAGAAAATCTGAGATCAAAGATGTGAAATTGTTTTGTCAAGACCCACAAATACATAATCAAAGATAATCAATCAATAGAGAATCCAAACTAGTTCACAAACATAAATTATATGAAATACATAAGGTATCAAAAGAATACATCCAAACCACAATAAGAGATCAAAGATCTTACCTCCTCCCTCTTAGGGTTTTGTGTTTCTCTCTCTAAAATAGATGAAGAGAGATAAGTTCTGATGTTTCTAATGTTACAATATGGAAAAATACAAGTTATGGAAGTTCTTTTCTAAAAAAAACAGTAAAAACACTTAAATAACCCATTCAGGATCTGCTACGCTCGCCTAGCGAGCAGATCCTTCGCCTAGCGAGCACTTAGTTTGGCACGTGAGATGCCACAGATCAGTCAAACTGCCCCTGAGACATTTCCATGTGTTCGCTAGGCGAGAAATTCCTTCGTCTAGCGAAGCCTTCATTGCGAGCTTCGCCTAGAGAATGTATGGTCTTTTTGGTTCTGTCCAAGTCTGGGAGTGCTCGCTAGAGCTTCGCCTAGAGAGTTATCGCTTCATGTTCGCCATCCCTTCGTCTAGCGAAGCCTACTTTTGTTTGCATACTATTCGCCTAGCGAAGCCTGCTGTTGTTTGCATGCTTTCTTGGTTTCCTTATCCATTTCTTGTGTCCTACTTTACACTTGTTTTGTGCCTGATTCCTGCACAATATCACACAAATCAAAGGTACCAAGAGATTTTCACAATATATTGCAAACCAAACAAAGCAAGAGTGATTTTCAACACTTTCTTGACAAAAATGAGTGAAAGATGCCAACATTTGATAGATCAAATAAGTGAAATTTGGCGTCTAACAAAATCCACCAAAAGGGCGTACATTTCTCAAAGTCATCAAAATAGGTCCATACTCCGTAACTACGAGTTTTCCCCAGAGTACATCAATTCATCATAAAATAGCGGAACTCAAAACATAAATCAAAGTTTTCCTCAAAAAGGGAAATTAACCAAAATAACTTCAACAGTATAAAATAAACTCAAAGAACCCAACCCGATGTTACATATCAGAGCAAGACCCTCTAAGCTAATCAAAAGGCTAAAACACTCAAAAACTTCAAAAAATACTCCTCGACGACGTCCTCGGCTAAACTGGGTCATCTGCACGTTACCCATGTGGAGGTAACATTCAAATAAGCAGGGTGAGTAAAACAGTTCATAATAATCAATGTATAACAATTAATGCATAAACGGCATCATAATTATGTTCAACACATTCATATTCCTCAAATATGCCTCAAAGGCCACAACGTCATAATTTATACAAAAAGACTCATAAATGCAATGTGACACTACTCAATGCATGTGGTACCAATCATCACAGCTCGATGGACATTGGGCCATCAACCCTCCATAGATCCCCATCAATAGGATCAATTCTACTTGAGAATCGGATTACATCAAAGCACTTCATATCCACACAGTGGGATTGAAGCCAAAGTAATCGAGGTCCTGAACCGAAGTCCGGATCCACATGAATGCATGATGCACACGTCACAATAATAATCCTCATAATACAGCATATGGTGCATCATCATTCATCATATTTATCATCATCACATAAATCATCATATCTCATGTTATCACTTAATTCATCAAATCATAGTAATTTCATCATGTTAATTCAGTTAATACATCATAGAAACCATCATGTCATCATGTAAATATCACCCAAAACCCACTGTCATACTCATGGTAATCCATCACATAAATCATAGATTCACACATCACGACATCGCTGCGCACAATCAAATTTCGGGAAACTCTGCTACGTTCGCTGGCATGCTCACTAGGCGAGTCAGGGCAAGTTTCTTCGCTAGGCGAAGCTTCCTTCGCTAGGCGAGTCTGGAAAAACATGGTTCGCTAGGCGAAGTTTCCCTTCGCTAGGCGAATAATGCGATGACAGCAAAAAATGCTACGCACCAGAACTGACTTTCACTCAAATACTCATACGATTTACATACCCAATGCCCCCAAAACATCCCTATATCATCCCTAAGGTCCTAAGGCAGTAAAGGTACAAAACCTACGGTTTATTAGGCCAAACCCGTAACTTATTCATATCCTAACTCGCAATTTTTATATCAATTACACCCTAAGGCATTAGAGTTACTCACTATTCAATATTCAATCCCTTCCGGGTCAGACATATAACAATCTAAGGTTTTGGCCACAAGGCCTAAGGTTTCCTAATTCTCATATCAATATTCAATGATACATACCATTAGCCATAATCTCATAGTCTTATCATCAATTTCCCTAATTTCCCACAATCAACCCAAAATCCCTTAAATCTTAAATCAACCATAAACACATCGAAAGGCATATATGGAAAATCATGAAAAGCTATACTCCTCATACCTTAGTCGATTCCAACCTTTCCTTCAGAGCTCTGGCCACCAAACTTTCACGGTTAACACAAAATGAATTCTAATTTCCCTTCAGAACTCAATTTTGTCAAACCTAGTCTTGGGCCTCACAAATTGAACTTTTCCCTCATTACCCTTACTAATCCCTCAAATGCCCAAATTATCCTTATTTCACTTATATTCATTTTAATTAATAATAATACTAATAAATTAATATTATATGCTATTAATCAAATAAATACCCAAAAATGCACATTTTTCCAATACTTCACAAAACCACCGAAAATTCACCAAAACATGAATATTCTCAATTAAATAATTAATTTAAAATATTCCGATTAAAATTCGGGGTGTTACAACTCTCCCCCACTTAAAAGAATTTTCGTCCTCGAAAATTACCTGCAGAAAACATAGTCGGATATGACTCCCTCATCTAATCTTCACGTTCCCACGTCCAACTCTCTCCAGCTGGTCCTCCCAAAACTACCTTCACCAAGGCAATCTTTTTACCTCGCAGCTGCTTCACTTCTCATTCATCAATTCGAACAGGCAACGCCTCAACAGTTAAATCCTCTCTCACTTGTACATTATCCATCTGAATCACATGCGACGGATCTGGAATGTACTTCCTCAACTGAGACACATGCAACACATCATGCAAATTCGCAAGCGACGGCGGTAAAGCAACCCGATAGGCTACTTCCCCCGCCCTCTGCGAAATCTGATACGAACCAACAAAATGTGATGTGAGCTTTCGAGACTTCAAAGCTCGGCCAACATCAGTTATCGGCGTAACTCTAAAAAACACATGATCTCCCTCTTGGAACTCAAGTGCTTTCTTCCTCTTATCATGATAACTCTTCGGACGGCTCTATGATGCTTTCATCTTTTCTTGGATATCTTGATCTTCTCGGTCATCTCTTGCACAATTTCAGGTCCGAGCACAACATGCTCGCCTGACTCATACCAACACAACGAAGTCCTACACCTCCTACCATACAAAGCCTCATACGGTGCCATTCTGATACTAGAATGGTAACTGTTATTGTAGGTAAACTCAATCAACGGCATATGACTATCCTACGATCCACCTTGATCCAACACACAAGCTCTCAACAAATCCTCTAAAGACTGGATAGTTCTCTCTGTCTGTCCATTCGGCTGCTGATGATAGGCAGAACTCAACCTCAACATAGTACCCAACACCGTCTGTAAACTTTCACAGAATCGCGACGTAAATATCAGATCTCTATCCGATACAATACTCGACGGAACACCATGCAACTTCACAATCTGCTTGATATATAATTCAGCAAGCTTCTGCAACGAATAATTGATCCTCATCGGCATAAAATGAGCCGATTTAGTCAATCTATCAACAATTACCCAAATCGAATCATATCCTTTCAAAGTCTTCGGAAAACTTGTCACAAAATCCATAGAAATGTTATCCCATTTCTATTCTAGAATACTCAATGGTTGCATCAGACCCGATGGTCTCTGATGTTCAATCTTCGACTTCTCACAAGTCAAACAAGTTGTCGCTACCGCGAAAATAAGGTGCCGGCAAAACAGAAGAGTCGCCACCTTTCGTTATTTATCCCTCAGAACGGGAAAGGAAACGATCGGAAAAACCTGACGAAAAGGTATAAGACAAGGTCGTCGCAACCATTGTCTGGGTTTGGGAGTCGGTTATGCAAGGGGAAGGTATTAGCACCCCTCACGTCCATCGTACTCGATGGGATCCACGCTTGTTGTGTTTATCTGACGGGTTAGTTTTATCTATCTACCTATCAAGGCTGGTCTGAAAAAGAAAAGAAAATGACTCGGCAAAGCGTCGCGCTTTATGCCTACTTATTCTCATCAAAGAATGAGAAATCAGAGTCAACGTAGTTCGCCTAACTACGGGCTACGGGAAAGGTGGCTCGCCAATACATCAGTATTGTGCCTACATACTCTCAACAGATATGAGAGATCAGAGCTTACATAGTTCAAGATAATACGGATTACGGGAATTCAGATTCATCTGTTTTTCGAGTAGGGTTAACAAACAGTTCCAGCAGTTTGGCGTATGCGGCTCGACCCTTGGAGACTTAGGTGTTACCGTTTGCGGTAGAACTGGGAGTTAACAACACTCTTTTCTTCAGAAAAGCTTCCTTTGAATTATGGGCCCACGGGGTAAAAAGGTTTGAAGTTTGTTTTCTGTCTTTTATGGAAGAACTGTTTTTTAGTTGTCTGTAGTTTGTACAGCACTAGAGACTATGACCTGGGAACGAATGCGTCGCATATCGTCCAAAGGACGTATACTAAACATTCTAGACGATTGAGAGGAGGCCGCTCAATTATCATTACCCAAGTAGCTTAAGGCTCGTAACACGCTTATACTAACTTACTTTTATTATCTTTTTTACTGTTGTTTGAGATGAGAAGAGAGAGGGACAGCTACGGGGAGACTATCAAGTCCTAATGTTGTCATGCCAAGGATTCATCCTATGGTTGAGGTTCGAAACAGGGAACTCCTAGAAGTTATCATGCATAGGTTTCAACCTAAAGTTCTAATCATCACTTCTTTATCAAAGGAAGTGAGATTCCTAAGGGATCATGTCAATGATAAACAGAAATAGATAAAGCATCAGCTTAAACAGTAAACAGTAAACGGCTGTAAAATGCATGCAATGAAAGTGAGGGAGGAAATGTGTGTGGGGCATCAGCCTCCACAAGGTCGTCTTAACCTCAAGCCAGATATGAATAACTGCAATCATACAGGAAATAAAATGCCATCAAGCAAATCACAAACCACACGGGCAAGGGAGCAGGGCTCTACCGAATACCCGCAAGCAAAGCCATACAGTAAAAGTACAAGCAGAGGGAGCAACTCAACCTCTAATGCAATCATGCTCCTAGCTTAACACAATATAAACATGAACTTATTCTAATGCATCAAGCAAATCACACAAGTCACATCAATACAGTTGCACAAAAAGCAAACAGACAGGAAAGAAAGCAAATCAACAGCTTCCCCAGCTTCACAGCAAAGCAATCTTCTGACAGCAGTTCAGTCCACAGTCTGTAACTGTTCTTCAAGTCTATCCTCTTCAAGAGAATGAAAGGTACTCCATCTTCAAGCTTCAATGCATCAAACACAAGTATCAACTTGTTCTCCAATTTCTTCAAGCTTCAGCTCTCAAGCACAAGTATCAACCTGTTCTTCTTGATCTTCAAGCTTCAATGCATCAAACACATGGAACTGGAAACCTCTAGCATCTTCAATCTTCTAACAAGGAACTACATCCTCTAGCAAGGGAGAAAGATTCATCTAACAGGAGCAAGGTGTGGATAGTGGTGAGCAAAGTGAAGACCAAAGGTCACCTCTAAGCACTCCACCATCAAGGAAAGGAACCCTCAAAGGTTCTACCACTTTGTGAGAAGCCACTCATCCTATCAAAGGAGGGATGAGGCCTTCACAATGGGACCTTACATCATAGGTAGGAATGAAAGTGATCAACACCTTCCATGTTTTATGAAGGAAGAAAATCTATTCTAAAGGATCTCCCTAAAAACCCTAATCCTTAACCCTAGACCAAACTACACCAAAGGGAGAGCAATCTTCAAGTCCAAGCTCCACCATGCATTCCACATCAGCCCACACATGTCTTCATCATCCTCCAAGAGCAAGAGAAGCAAAACCCTAGTCTAAGGGAACTAATGAAGTCATTCTAGTTGAATTAGCAAGTTAGGATCACCTAAAACCTAGTACTAAAGTTAATTCTAACTAAAATACTAAAACCAATTGTAAAATCCTACAAAAATAACTATGGGAACCTAAGTCAATCATGACTCTATCATGTTAATTCCAGAGATCAAATCATCCAATAAGTCCTAGAATTAAATCCTAAACTATGGGGTACTAAGGTTAAACCCTAAAACTAGAGCACCTAAAGTTCCAATACAAAAACAGCCCTAAACTTCTTCACAAAAATGTGAGAAAATTACTAGAGGAGCATACATGTCTAAACTAGCTACACACAAAAAATCAGCTCAAAAATAATCATCAAGTGATCACACAAAAATCAGCAAGGCAAGGTATCAACCATAATGAAATTAATATCAATTAAAATACAAAAAATGCAATTAAAATAAAAAATGCATGAATTCCTAAACTCTTAATTTCCTAAAATTCTAGACTCATTCATGAGTCAAGGGAAAAAAATCTGGCTCAAATTGAGTTATTTATCTATTTATTATGAATTAATTTCAAACTATATGAAATAATGAAAAATAAAGAAAAATCAAAAGAAAATAATGAAGCGTGTGTGATGAATAGCAAATTATATGAGTTCATTTCACAGACTGGGCCAAAACGGGGGTTGTGGATATCACTTTAACACTAAGCCCAAATCAAACCTATTAATGAAACGCAGCGTTGCGTACAAATCCAAGTCTTCAGACTTTTTCCAGCAATCATGGTCGTCCATTGCTTGCCTGAGTCAAAGGTCAAGCACTCATCCAATGGCTCCCATGCATCGTCCCCAAATTCAAATCAGATGGAGGGAATTCCCCAGACGGTGGCCTGAGCTGCAGCGCCACCGTCTTCTCCGATGAAGTGGTGTCCACAGTGCATCAATAATAACAAACCAATACACAATCTCACTCAATTTTTTCTCCTGAACACGAATCCATCATCCAAATTGCCTAACTCTTGCTCTAACTTAAAACACGATAGGATTTTCAGAAAACCAGTCAAATCTTGATCATCACAATTCTCAAAAATAATGATCCTAATGCAATCTACACTTCTCACTGATCAATTTCCACTATCCAAACATGATTATTCCTTCAAGAATCTTGAGATATCAACCTCAACAGAAAATGATCCATGACCTAAAGTGTCTCTATTCCTCAATTTCTTGTACCAAAATCCATCTATGTCATACCAAGAATCCAACCACATGCAAGTTTCTATGAATCTCCCTATAGATTAAGCAGAATTTTGATAGGTACAAACCTGGTTTCAGATGAAGAACAGGTACAATTTCTGCTCGATTCTTCCTCCAAGCTTGTCCAGAATCACTCCAAATTCACTCCTAAAGTTAATGCACACCTCAATTTGCTCTGATTCTTCCTCAATCCAAGAACACGATCTTGAGTTGCAGCTCTGAGTTTTCAATGGCTCCTTCTGTTATCAACATCAATCTTCTCCAAAAAACTGGCTGAATACACTCTAAATCTTATATAGAACTCAATGGAAATGTCTAGAAAGTTCTGTAAGCTTCCAAATGAGATTTTGCAATTTCAATTTCTCTCCAAAATCTCTCCCACACCAGTCACGATTTGCACTCTGTTTGGGCATGAAAACACTTGGAATATTCATCTCATGAGATATTGAACTGATTTGTTATGATTATTTCCTTGTTTGCAATCCAATGGTGTGAATTTGATATGTTGCTTCATCATGAAGCAACAAAGTAACAGTGCATGAAAATGGACTCAAACCAAAAATGTAATATTTCCATTGTTTCCAAAATGATTTTTCCAATCAATTTGACCTATAATTTTGCCTTGTTTGGCCACAAATCTACTTATTTCAATTTTTGGTCATTAAATGCCTTTAATCCTTCCTTTTTCACAACTCCTTGAACCAAGTCCTTCCTTGAGTCATTTCAATGTCTCCTTTATACATGGTCAAGGTTAAAACCCTATTTTGAGCAACTTTCAAGTTGAACAAAATTTCATTTGAGGTGTCTAAGTTGGTGAAAATGACCTATAACCATAAATGACCTATAACCATAACTTCCCAAAATACCCTTGACTTGTCAAAGCCATAACTTGAGTTCTATAAATCCTATCAAGGACTTCTAGTACTCTATGGAAAGCTAAGTGAATAAGAAACAATATTCATGTTGACCAAAAGTTCATAGGAATCATCCTTCTTGGGCAAAAGTTTCATGCAAGTTGGGTAACTTTCAAGCTCCAAATTCACATGCCTCAGATGACTTGTAACTTGTCAATGCTATAACTTGAGTTCTAAAAATCCTATCAAGGAATTATAGCACTCAAATTAAAGCTAAGACCATGCTTTACAACAATCATGTTGGGGTCAAGATGAGATGACAATCATATCTTGAGTTAACTTGCCTTGAAGATAGGGGTCAAACTAGGGGATTTTACACTGTCAAGCCTTAGAAACCCTAGCTTGAAACTTCTCAAACTCTTCAATCATGATGAGTTAACCTTGGAATCATCCTTATAACATCTTAATGTATCAATCCATGATCACATGGCTCTTGAATTAGGTCTCAACCTCCTTCAAATCCTCAGTTGACTTAGGGTTGACCCAGTCAAACCCTAGCTGCACCACTCATGGCTGAGTCTTCTCAATCTTACACAGTGACCTGTCTAGGCCTCAAAGTGATCTTCAACACTTCTCATGAGCTCTCTCAAGACCTCAAGTCTAACTTCATGGCTTCAGAATCATCTGATGACTTCCCACAACTCTCAAGTTAGGAGACACACCCTCTTGGCTTCAACCACTCTCTCTGAGGATCCTTCAACTTCTCTGACAAGGATATCAACCCTTGAATATCTGGATAACCTTCTTAGCTAGCCTCACAGTCTTGTATAGCTCTTAATTGGTACTCATACCTCTTGATCTTCTACATACATGTCAATGAAATGCAAATGATAATGCTAATGTGCATGAAATGAAACATAGGCTAGGTAAAGAAATGTTGGGCAAATTTTGGGGTGCAACACAAGCATAGACAAATTTTGCAATTTCCTTTTTCATACTCGGCCACCAAAACAAATTCTTCAAATCTTGATACATCTTTGTGGCACCAGGATGAATACTCAACCCGCTTCTATGACCCTCTTCAAGAATGCTCTTCTTGATTTCTGGCACATCGGGAACACATACTCTATCTCAGAACCTCATCACACCATTCTCATCGATCCAAAAATCACCTCCGTTACCTTGATTAATTAGCGTGAGACGATCCACCAAACTCAAGTCAGATTTTTGACCCTCTTCGATCTCTTGGAGAATACAACTAGTCAACTTCAGCATACCCAACTTCACACTATTAGGAGTCTCTTCACAAATCAAACTCATATCTCTAAATTTCTCAATCAGTTCTAACTCTCGAACCATAAGCATCGACATATGCAAGAACTTCCTACTTAACGCATCAGCCACAACATTAGCCTTACCCGGATGGTAACTTAATTCAAAGTCATAATCCTTCAGAAGTTCAAGCCATCTTCTCTGCCTCATATTCAACTCCTTCTGATCAAACAAATACTTCAGACTCTTGTGATCACTAAACACTTCGAATCTGGATCCAAAAATATAATGTCTCCAAATCTTCAACACAATCACCACAGCGGCCAACTCCAAGTCATGCGTAGGATAATTCCTTTCATGAATCTTCAGTTGTCTGGAGGCATAAGCAACAACCTAACCATTCTGCATTAATACACCTCAAATACCCATCTTCGACGCATCACAATAAACAACAAAAGACTCACTCGGATTCGGTAGAATCAACACCGGAGCAGTCGTCAACTTCTTCTTGAGTTCTACAAAACTCTTCTCACAAGCTACATCCCACACATAAGCTTGATCCTTTCGAGTCAACTGAGTCAAAGGCAGTGCCAACTTAGAAAATCCTTCTATAAACCTGCGATAATAACCAGCCAACCCAAGGAAACTTCAAATCTCAGCAGCAGACCTTGGAGTCTCCCACTGCAACACAGCAACAATCTTCGACGGATCAACAGCAATCCCACCACTAGAAATCACATGGCCAAGGAAACTCACTTCCTTCAACCAAAACTCACACTTAGACAACTTGGCATAAAGCTTCTTGTCCTTCAAAACCTGCAATACAACTCTTAGATGTTGCGCATGTTCTTCTTCAGACTTAGAATATATCAAAATATCATCAATAAACACCACTACAAACTGATCCAAATAAGGATGGAAAATCCTATTCATATACTCCATGAATACACCAGGTGCATTAGACACACCAAATGGAATCACATTATACTCATAGTGTCCATACCTCATTCTGAACGCTGTCTTCGAAATATCATCAAGCTTAACGCGAATCTGATGATAACTAGACCTCAAATCAATCTTGCTAAACACACAAGCACCCACCAATTGATCCATCAAATCATCAATCCTCGGAAATGGATACTTATTCTTAATCGTCACCTTATTCAACTGTCGATAATCTACGCACAATCTTATACTACCATCTTTCTTCTTCACCAACAACATAGGAGCACCCCACGGAGAAACACTCGGTTGGATAAACTTCTTCTCAAGAAAATCTTCCAACTATTTCTTCAATTCTCCTAACTCAGATGCAGACATTCGATAAGGAGCCATCGACACAAGACTAGTTCCCGATATCACATAAATAGTAAACTCTACCTCACGCTCAGGAGGTAAGTCACTCATGTCTTCTGGGAACACCTCTGGAAATTCCCAAACCACTGGTAGTTCTACGCCCACTGCTTCACAATCAACTTGAGGCGATGCAAACAAAGCAAACATCTGAGTCTCATCTTCCAAGAGTTCTTCCATTTGCTTGGCAAATACAAACATCAGTTCTCCACCATCGCCAAACTCAGGAAATCTCACAGTCTTGCTATAACAATCAATGTGAACATAGTTGTACTCCAACCAATTCATCCCAAGGATAACATCAATTTTATGCAAAGGTAGACAGACCAAGTCCATCACAAAATTCTTATCATAAATAGTCACAGGGCAGCTCAAACAGACTAACGCATTAGTCACAGAACCATTAGCCGGGGTATCAATGACCATACTCCCAATCATAGAAGACAATTTCAAATTCAACTTCTTAGCACATTCAAGCAAAATAAATGAATGAGTAGTACCAGTGTCAACTATAGCAATCAATTCAACATTATTAATAAAACAAGTACCTCTGATCAAGTCATCTGTCTTGGACTCTTCTGCACCACTCAAAGCAAACACTCTGCCACTTGTCTGAGCAGCAGTAGCAGTCTTCTTCGGCTGCTGGCAATGGGTACTGATATGAACCTTCTCTCCAAAGTTGAAGCAAGTCGGAGCTTCGTCTTTACAATCAGCAGCTCTATGACCCCTCTTGCCGCAACGGTGACATCTCAGCGCTTTATAATTCTCGGCACGGTGGCCTTGCTCACCACACTTATAACACTTATCTGGAGCAGTATCCGCTCCCCCACTTGGATTTTTCCCATCAGAAGCCTTCTGCTTCCCTTTATCACCAGAAGTCACATACGGTTTTCCTCTGAACTGACCTTTCTCTTTCTTCTCACTCAGCTGCTTGTAATGAGTAGATCGAGCTCGACTATCCTCATCATAAATTCTACTCTTGTCCACTAGTTCCTAAAACCGACGAATCTGCTGGTACCCAATTCCTTGCTTAATCTCTGGTCTCAAACCATTCTCAAACTTGAGACACTTCGACATCTCTGCATCAACACGGTTGTAATGCGGACAAAACTTGACCAAAGACTCAAACTTTGCCGCGTACTCAGCCACAGTCATATTACCTTGTTTCAGCTCAAGAAACTCTACTTCTTTCTTTCCCCGAACATCTTCAGGAAAATACTTCCTCAAAAACTCTTCCTTGAACACAACCCACGTTATTGCAATGCCAGCATATTCCAATCTTTGACGAGTGTTATCCCACCAGTCCTCAGCTTCCTTTGCCAGCATATGTGTACTAAACTGTACCTGTTGCGCATCAGTGTGAGCCATAACTCGGAAAATCTTCTCGATCATTTTCAGCCACTTCTGCACACCATCAGGATCATGAGTGCCCACAAAAGTCGGCGGATTGTTCCTATGAAACTTTCCCAAAGCACGAAACTCATCTGGAGGTCCACCATTCTGAGCCATCACTTGGGCAAGTGATTCCAGCGCATCAGCAATAGCACGATCATTCCTTCTTGCCATCTACAACCACCAACAAGGTTAGAATAAAACCATTCATCAATAGTGTTCTCACACTATCGACTAACAGGGGACTAACAATATAAAAACCTGGTTGGACGGACCGACCTGCTCTGATACCACTAATGTAACACCCTTTTCTACCACAACGTTATTAAGGCAAAATAAAACAAAAATCAGAGTGAATAAATAAATCTCATAAAAATCCAACAAAAGGGCGTACATTTCTCAAAGTCATCAAAATAGGTCCATACTCCGTAACTACGGGTTTTCCCCAGAGTACATCAATTCATCATAAAACAGCAGAACTCAAAGAATAAATCAAAGTTTTCCTCAAAAAGGGAAATTAATCAAAATAACTTCAACAATATAAAATCAACTCAAAGAACCCAACCCGATGTTACATATCAGAGCAAGACCCTCTAAGCTAACCAAAAGGCTAAAACACTCAAAAACTTCAAAAAAAATACTCCTCGACGGCGTCCTCGACTAAACTGGGTCATCTGCACGTTACCCACGTGGAGGTAACATTCAAACAGACAAGGTGAGTAAAACAGATCATAATAATCAATGTATAAAAATTAATGCATAAACGGCATCATAATTATATTCAACACATTCATATTCCTCAAATATGCCTCAAAGGCCACAACGTCATAATTTATACAAAAAGACTCATGAATGCAATGTGACACTACTCAATGCATGTGGTACCAATCATCACAGCTCGATGGACACTGGGCCATCAACCCTTCATAGATCCCCACAATAGGATCAATTCTACTTGAGAATTAGAGCACATCAAAGCACTTCACATCCACATAGTGAGATTGAAGTCAAAGTAATCGAGGTCCTGAACCGAAGTCCGGATGCACATGAATGCATGATGCACACGTCACAATAATAATCCTCATAATACAGCATATGGTGCATCATCATTCATCATATTCATCATCATCACATAAATCATCATATCTCATGTTATCACTTAATTCATCAAATCATGGTAATTTCATCATGTTAATTCAGTCAATACATCATAAAAACCATCATGTCATCATGTACATATCACCCAAAACCCACTGTCATACTCATGGTAATCCATCATAGATTCACACATCATTTCGCAAAACTCTACTATGTTCGCTGGCATGCTCGCTAGGCGAGTTTGGAAAAACATGGTTCGCTAGGCGAAGTTTCCCTTCGCTAGGCGAATAGTGCGATGACATCAAAAACTGCTACGCACCAGAATTGATTTTCACTCAAATACTCATACGATTTACTTACCCAATG
Organism: Lathyrus sativus; assembly: GCA_963859935.3. Taxonomy (NCBI): domain Eukaryota; kingdom Viridiplantae; phylum Streptophyta; class Magnoliopsida; order Fabales; family Fabaceae; genus Lathyrus; species Lathyrus sativus. The sequence goes on along the minus strand of OZ012737.1, from coordinate 661,402,880 downwards.
CCCCCAAAACATCCCTAAGGTCCTACGGCGGTAAAGGTACAAAACCTATAGCTTATTAGGCCAATCTCGTAACTTATTCATGTCCTAAATCACAATTTTTATATCAATTATACCCTAAGGCATTAGAGTTAATCACTATTCAATATTCAATCTCTTCAGGGTCAGACATATAACAATCTAAGGTTTTGGCCACAAGACCTAAGGTTTCCTAATTCTCATATCAATATTCAGTGATACATACCATTAGCCATAATCTCAGAGTCTTATCATCAATTTCCCTAATTTCCTACAATCAACCCAAAATCCCTTAAATCTTAAATCAACCATAAACACATCGAAAGGCATACATGGAAAATCATGAAAAGCTATACTCCCCATACCTTAGTCGATTTGCAGCTTTCACGATTAACTTTGGGATCTTCTGCCTCCAACCTTTCCTTCAGAGCTTTGGCCACTAAACTTTCACGGTTAACACAAAATGAATTCTAATTTTCCTTCAGAACTCAATTTTGTCAAACCTAGTCTCGGGCCTGACAAATTGGGCTTTTCCCTCATTACCCTTACTAACTCCCTCAAATGCCCAAATTACCCTTATTTCACTTATATTCATTTTAATTAATAATAATACTAATAAATTAATATTATATGCTATTAATCAAATAAATACCCAAAAATGCACATTTTTCCAATACTTCACAAAACCACCGAAAATTCACCGAAACATGAATATTCTCAATTAAATAATTAATTTAAAATATTCCGATTAAAATTCGGAGTGTTACAAGCAACACCTCTGCCAATAGGAATAACATCACCAGTGCCTCCGCCAGGAGGAAAAACAACATCGGCGCCACCTCCAACAGGAGGAATAACACCACCGTCTTCAGCTCTTGGAGGATTAATAAGGTGTTGAACCAAAGTTCTCAACTGTTCTAGACCCTGGACCATATTTTGCATCAGTTCCATGAACTGATTCATACAGGTTCTGACTTCCAACAATTCTGATTGTACCTGATCCATGATCTGCCTCTGATTGCTGCGAGTTCTATAGTGGTGAGAAATCAAGTCAGCAGTTCTAAAGAGAATACCAAGTCAGAATAAGAATCCTCATCTTTGAACACCTTATATGAATGCATGTACGTGTGCGGGTATGCAACTGTCATGTTCAATTATTTCCAAGGAATCTTTCTGCTTTGATTTAAGTTTTTTTTATAGAAGAACCATAAGAAATAGATGGACAACTCAACTAAGAGACCCAAAGTTAAGATCTTTGGAAATAAAAGAACATGAATTCCCGAATGCGAACATGATATGATGACATGGATGCAGAGACACGAGACCAAAACTTCCATAAATTCTGGATAACCGCTGTGCTGCTGACAGAATAAGTTCAAAATTCTGCTTTGACAAGAATACCAGGCTCAAAAGTTCACACTGATAAGAAAATTAGAAATCCATGTAGGTTGAAAGTCAAGGTTTCCTGCAAAACCAATCCCCTCTCACATGTGGGTTCTAGTCTTGGACAAGGCATCCTAGAAGGTCCTCAACATCACGGCCTCTCAGGCTGAGAAATGATGATAGTTTCACCATTTCTGGTTTGGCATCATCACCAATGAATGAGGCCTTAACTAATTTCCCATGAACGGTCTCCAGAGTCATAAGCTCTCTAAGTCAACACCATATCATTTGCATCAGACGCACATGATATAATATCTCTAAAGAAAACCTCGTCTGAATGTGAGTCTCGTGTCAATTAAACATGGCCAGACGCCACGCAAGCCATACAACTATCCACTCTAATCCTAAGTGTGTACTCTAGCCTAAGTAGTGAGCTTATCTCTTGTGGAACCAACCCACCCAACAACAGCAGAACAATATGATAACAATAATCAAATGCAAATAATGCAATTATATACAACAAATAAAGCACATAAATGCACAAAGATAAACACCCAATGAAACAGAAACAGACAAGCGCTAGGATTGACTCGCATAGGGAACAAGAGTCCCTAGTAGAGTCACCAGCTGTCGCAACCGCAAAAAACAACCGACAAAATAAACAAAAAAGTTGTCACCGAATGTTATTTATCCCGATGGGAGAAAGGAAATGATCAAAGAAGCCTCAAAAAGGGAGAAGACATGGTCTCACAACCAAATCCTGGGTTCGAGAGTCGATTACGCGAGATGAATGTATTAACACCCCCTCGTGCCCGTTGTACTCAACAGGATCCACTCTTGTTGTTCTAGTCAAAGATGTGTTTATCTAAAACCTACTGCTAACGGAAACAAAAAGGGATAAAAAACAAAAAGAGACTCGATAGGACTTCGTCATCCTAGGTCTACGTATTCCCTCGTGCAATGGGAAATTTAGAGTCAATGTAGTTCGAAGGACTACGGGTGGAAGGGAAGGCTGCTCGCCAAGACTTTGTCGTCTTGTGCCTACGTATCCTCATTAACTAATGAATCATTAGAGCGGTCGTAGTTCGTCCTACGAATTATTAAGTGTTTTTTAAGAGCGATGTTAAGTTTGCGTTCCAGCAGTTAGGGTCAATGCCTGTTTGCAATAAAATAGAAATAACATGCCCTTTTTGAAAAAGGTTTGACAAACTATCCCGAAGGATAAAATGATTTGCAGTTTGTTCATGAGTTTTGAAGAAGTATTTTAACTTTGTTTGTGACAAGTATCACACTAAATTCTATAACATATGAGCGAATGCATCGCAAGATCGCCCCCAAACGGGACGTATGCTATAGACTCTAGAAGAAGTAAGGAGAGACTCCCAACTCATCATTCCCCAGGTACTTAAGGCTCGTGGCGCATAATACTCATCGTTTTTTATTATGATGTGTTTTTTTGATTTGATAGAGAAGAGAGAGACGCACAGAAGGACTTAGGAGAAACTCGGTTCTAATGTTGTCATGCAAAATGGCTCTAAGGTCGGGATGTGAGAGGAAACTCTATCCTAATGCTAGCATGCAAAGGTGGACCTAAAGTTGAGGTTAAGAAGGGACTAACCTAATGATATCATGCATGGATTAACTCTTAATATCTATCCTACTTCAAGCTTAATCAAAAATTAAGTTGGACTAGCAGATCTTAAGGGAACATGCAAAGCAAAACAAAGCAAAGAAAAATAAACCAAAAACAGCAGCAACAACAACGCTTCAGCTCAGCACAGCTATAAAATCCAGCAAATGAACAAAACAACATTTAACAACTATTATTCAGCACAACATCAACATCAAGTTGATCATGCATCAAAGATTAATCAATTCATAATTAACATGTCCAACATTCAAGCATAATCATGCATCGCAAGAAATAAACAAAAACATGCTTTCACATTTAAACAAATGCAGATGATTTACAAACACAAACGAACATCAAGTAAGAGCAATCGATACACACTTAAGCATTCACCAAAAGCACAAGCACCTAGACATGAACAAACTCCAATGACATTGCACACTTAAGAATTCACCAAAAGCAACATGGATAATTCATCAAATCAACAATTAATCGCTTGAAACAAACATGCATTCACGAAATCGAGAGCAAACATGGACATGAATCATATATCCAACAAAGTGAGCATCAAGAATGAGCAAACAAATAAGCATAACCAAACATAATAATAGATGCATAAAAAATTCAACACAAATAGGTCATGAACATGCCACATGAAAATCAACACGTCGCACGTTGAAGAAACGCAAACATGCTATTAAGTAGGATGAAATATCTCAAGAAAATTCCATAAATATGCATCATACAAAGTCATGAAACTTAGAAGATCAAAGCATGCCAAAACAACTCTTGAAAACAAGATTTTTCCAAAATAGCAGTGATGTAACTGGTTACATGGTTGAAGTAATCGGTTACATCAACAAAAAGAAGCACAAATGTGGCGCAGGCAAGGTGATGTAACTGGTTACATGATTGAGGTAACCCGTTACATCAGCAAAAAATAACAAAACTGATTTTTCAGCAAAAACACTTTTCTTGATTTTTCTTGATCAAACCTCATAATAATATGGATGATGAATTGAAATGCCCAAATGTGACCCAAGAACTCAAGAGTTGACTTTTGTAGGGCATCAGTTGACTTTTTGACCAAATGAATCCAATGTTTCCTTTATCCACTTCAGAATCCCTTGAAATGATTTGTGATGAACCATGAGGCTTATATAGAATCCTTGAGATGTAAACTAACCCATGGAACCTTGTCTTGCTCAAGAAAACACACTACTAGAAAAAAGACTTTTGAGAAAATGTTTTTACATCGGGTATTTACTAGAAGCGATGTAAAATGTGAAATTATAAACACGGTGGCAGTATCGTAAATATTAAAAAAAAAATTATTAGATCTTTTACATCGGGCCATTAAAATAACCGATGTAAAAAATTGAAAAAAAATTATTTAAAGGTTTTTTAAATCGGTTATGAATGCAACCGATTTAAAAAGTAATATTAAAAAATTTTAAAAAAATTATTTAAAGGTTTTTTAAATCGGTTATGAATGCAACCGATTTAAAAAGTAATATTAAAAAATTTTAAAAAAAATTATTTAAAGGTTTTTTAAATCGGTTATAAATGCAACCGATTTAAAAAGTAATATTAAAGAATTTTAAAAAATTATTTAAAGGTTTTTTAAATCGGTTATAAATGCAACCGATTTAAAAAGTAATATTAAAGAATTTTAAAAAAATTATATAAAGGTTTTTTAAATCGGTTATAAATGCAACCGATTTAAAAAGTAATATTAAAAAATTTAAAACAAATTATATAAAAGTTTTATAAATCGGTTATAAATGCAACCGATTTAAAAAGTAATATTAAAAAATTTTAAAAAAAATTATATAAAGGTTTTTTAAATCGGTTTTTAGTGACCAACCGATTTAAAAAGTCCCAAAACAAAAAACAAAAAAATTGGCTTTTACATCGGTTGGATATCCACCAATTTAAAATCAATATTAAAAAAATTAAAAAAAAATTACACGGCTTTTACATCGGTTGGGATATCAACCGATTTAAAAAGTGATTTTAAAGGGTTTATTAAATCGGGTTGTAATTCCACCGATTTAAAAAGTAGTTTAGATATTTAAAATTAAATCTGCACGCACAGTTCATTTCATATCTTCTTCCTCTCTCCCACCCACGACGAATAAACAACCCACTAGGATTCCTTTTCGTCTCACTCCCGCCGTCGCCGTCACCTTTCCTCCCTCCCCTCCGTGCTCGCGCCGTCGCCGTCAACATCATCTCTTCCTCCTTTCTCGCCGTCGCCGTCGCTCCTCCTACCGTACTCGCCGTCTCCCCTCTGATCTCCGTCGTATCCGGTCATCTCCTTCAGGTTTTTTTTCTTTTTCTTTATTTATTTATTTATCTTTTCATTTTAATTTGGTTCTTGTGTGATTCAAATTTGTTTGAAGATTTTTCATGGGATTTTCAGGTTTATACGAAAATCTATTTTTTTTTATGCATGTTTTTTTAAGAATATATCCGTCTTTATAAAAATTTGGCTTTAGACAGAAATTTTCATATCTCGGATCTCTAAGATGATTTATAAGTTACTGTTAGAAATACAATTTAGACAGAAATAGGTAAACAAATGACAGTGAAAACAATGAAGAGAAAGCTAAAATTGAAGAGAAAAGTAGAGAAGAAATGAACAGAAATAGGTTACTGTTATGTGATAGTAGGACAATTTAGTTCCAAAAATTTATATATTGAAGAAATAGTTATCAATTTATTAGTTAAGTTTATAAAATTGAAATTGAAATTGAAGAAATAGTTATTATTTTATTAGTTGAAAATGGTGATAAGGTGCATCTTGGAGCTGATATTACTGTTTTGGCGCTTCACACACCTTGGTATGGTAGTTCAACTTGTCAATTTAGATTCTGTTTGACACCCTTTTTTTTGGATCCAAAACTGGAAGATTTGTAATAAACTGAGACATAGTTGTTTGTCAATGGTTTTGCTTCATTTTAAATGACATAACAAAATAGTGTAGTCTCCATAACAAAAAAATATTTTATATATATATATATATATATATATATATATATATATATATATATATATATATATATATATATATATATATATATATATATATATATATATATATATATATATATATATATATATATATATATATATATATATATATATATATATATATTATGAATTTGAATTGTAAAATAGAGATCAACAAAATATTTATACAGATTTTAGAGATCAACAAAATATATCCGTCTTTATAAAAAAAACTATAATTTGATCAAATAGAAATATTTATTACCAAAAATAGGATGAGTCATTCTCTTGTTAGGAAGAATCATGTGAGTCAATAAATATTGATTTATAACCATTTAATTAAAATAGTATAATAGGTAAAAAAAAATGAGCAATTTTTAGTTTAATATAATCCTTCCCCACACACACGATGACACAGAAAATCATTATACATTAAATCATTTAATTTTACACTTTAAAAATATAATGGTTGAATCATTATACATTAAATCATTAAATCATTATACATTTAATTTTACATTAAATCATTATACATTAATCATTATACATTTAATAATACAATAAAATCATAGTAATAATAAAATAAAATATAGTAATAATAAAAGAATGGTTGAATATTAACATTCTAGAAAACAGAACATTTAAATTTTAAAAATAGATAGTAAAAAATCAAATAAAATACTCATTGACAAAATAAAATATATATAATTATTTTTGTATTTAATATTTTAAAAAATAATTTAGTCTATATAATTGCAAATAAAAGAGGTGTCTCATGGAATTATTTACTAGTAGTAATTTATGTAAAGGTTGCGAGTAATTAGTGGTGTCTCATGGAATAAAAATTGATTTTTCGTTTCTCGCAGGATTTGTGTCCCTCTTTTTCCTTTAATTGCGAGTCATCCGGCCGCCACGTAATTGCAGGTTCTGTTTTCATTCTTTATAACTTCTCAATTCTTCTTTTATGCCACGTGTTTACACGTAAAGACTTTTTGTTCTCTCTAATGTCCAAAAGAGGGACTATTATAGACTTTTTTTCTTCTGAATTAGTGCTTTTGGGGTTCATCAAGCGGCAAATGGGAATAGAAAAAAGGCTACATGGCTACGACCCAATGTATGCGTGGTGTAAATTATATTTAGATATTTAATTTTATCATATAAGTATTCACTAATTATGTAATTCATTTGTAGACAAGGAAAAAATCTAACTCTAATGATTGTGGGTATTATGTGATGAAAAATATGTTGGATATTGTCTCTGCCAATATAACCAACTCTTGGATGAAGGTAATAAAAATGACTTTAATTTGTTATTTACTTTATGTTTTTCAATTTAATATGTGAATTTTCAAAGAATAACTTTATTTTTACTTACGTGTTGTAGGTATTTGATGACCCAACTAACCTATCGCCCGATGATTTGCGACTCCGTTGGGCAACATGTTTCTTTGAATTATATAAAGGTTAATCTTTTTGTTGTTGTAGTACATTTGTGTAGCTTTTTGTTGTTAGCACATTTGTGTGTAAAGGTTAACCGGCCTTTTTATTGTTAGTACGTTTGTGTATATCCTTTTGTGAATCAATTATGTGTATACTAGATATTTGGTGCAATCAAATTAGATTTATGAGAAAAATATGAAAATAATGACCTAAATATGGTCTATGTGATGTTGCAAAACTATGAAAATAGTGACCTAAATGTGGTATATATGATGTGCAATATGGAAAATAGCGACCTAATTATGGTCTGTGTAATGTTGGAAAAATATGAAAAATTAGGTACAAAATAGTTACAGGGAACAACTAAAAAATAGGAAAATAATTTATACTCGTAACAGTACTTTTTACATCGGGCGAATGAAAAAAGCGATGTAAAAAACTGCCTTTTAAATCGGTTTAAACACATAACCGATGTAAAAAGTGTCAGCAAATTTTTTTTCCAACACTACTTTTCACATCGGGTGAAACATCAAACCGATGTAAAAGGTCTACCTTTTACATCGGGTTTACCAGCGAACCGATGTAAAAAGTGGCAGCATGAAATTTTTTTTTCTTACAGTACTTGTTACAACGGTTTTGGCACGCAACCGATGTAAAATATCCACCTTTTACATCGGTTTTTCCCCGCAACCGATGTAAAAACCCCCTTTTATATTTAAAATTTAGAATTATAATTTTTTTTCACATCAAACATAAAAATTGAACCGATGTGATTGGTGTATTTCTTACATCGGACCACATAACCGATGTAAAATGTTGGTATTTACTACATCGCCTGGCTTTACATCGGACTAAGACCCGATGTAAAAAGTCAATTTTGCCCGATGTAAAAAATCATTTCTGCACTAGTGACAATCATAAGTAGCCTTTGACAAAAAAAACTAGCTCTGAGCCACTAGGAGCTTGATCAGATGAATGCCTTTGAAACCAATAAAATCCTAATCTTCAGATGATTGGGTAAACTTGTTGAGATACTTTGATGAGTATGGAACCCTTGTAGCTTAAGAATACCATGATGTTGATACTATCTCCATACTCATTGCTTTGAGAACCATCTCCTCCTCTTGAGGACCACCAAAGATACCTTGATACCATGTCTAGAACCAATGACGATGCAAGTGAAAAGAAGCATAAGCCAATTAAGGTTACCAAAATGGATGGTGGATTTTGGGGTGCTACAACACCATTGCAAATTGATGAAGAAAATGAAGACCCCAAAATTGGTATTTGTGTAAAGAAAATGAAGACATGAGATGAAATTTCAAGGCAACTGACTCAGTAGTGATTATTATAATACGATTTGTAATTCTTAAGAACATCTCTTTTATGCACATTATGTGCTCATTTTGGAACCTTTTGATATGCAAAATATGTGCTCATTTTGTAATCTTTTCTACTGCACAATATGTGATTAATTTAGATCAACATGTAATGGAATTTATTTTATGTTATGTTATCATGGAACTGTGCTTACTGTCATCAATTTAGTATGTTTACTATGATCAATTTAGATGTTTATTGTCTTCAAAAGTTATGTCCAAATTATGTCACAAACTTACTACAACAAAAGTTATGTCCAAACTATGTCGCAAACTTACTTCAACAAAATAAACCATTAATGTCAACTTTGTAAACTAGAAAAACTTCATCTTCATTAATTTAAAATATATTAGATTAAACTCCAACACTGCTACACATCAAACTTATTACATAATATTCTATTACATGCTCCAAAAAAATTTAAGAAACAAAACCCTAGAACAAAATACTACTACTATTACAATGTTTATCTTCTTCCTTAAGCTCTAAATATTTTTCTTCAACTCTTCCAATTCTTTTGAACACAGTTGAGACTCAATCTCTTTCTCAACCTCTTTCTCAACCTCTTTTCTAAATTACTCTCCAAAATTCCTCAACAGGTGTATCATTTCCCCTTCATTTTGACTTGTTTCTCTTGCTCTTTGAGAAGAACTTCATCATTCTAGTGGAATACAACGCAATTTTCTTCTTTGCTTTAATACTTGCACTACCAATATTTTCTTCCTAGGTTTGCAGTTGACTTAGAAACAAACATCTTCATGGCAACATTATGATATCAAGAAGGGGTTATTCCATTTTAAGACATGCCTAACTTTGAATTTTATGATATTTTCATTTTCTATGGATGAATAGATATCATGGTTTGACTTTGAAAACGAAGAAGGATAAAGGAGAAGACGAGAGAAATGAAGAGAAGACAAGAAGAATGAAGGGAAATAAATTTAGGGATTATGATTTCCCTTTCTCTGTTTCACATGTGAGGTTAAAGATAGATTAAGGATAGTTTAGTAACTATGCATACTGATTTACACGCGTGAAAATTATTTAAAAATAAAAAAAAACATACATATCAATGATATCAATGATATATTGACTTTTCAATTGACTGGATTCAATAAGGATGAAAAAACGTGGTCTCTTGAAAGGTTAGGGTAAATCCAAATTTTTTTTACGGAAATCTTCCTAAAATGGTCCAAATAGACGGGGATCAAAGAGATATTAACCTCAAAAGAAATTAATCATTTAAGAAATGCAACTTTTAAATAGTAGTCCTTTCATTTTAAAATGATTGTCGTTTTAAAAAAAAAATTTGTTTGAGAATAAATATAATTCTCACTTTTCAATATATTAATAATTGCTATTTTTTCAAATTGTGTCATAATTATTACTTTGTACACTATTTTCAACACATTAATAAGACTAATTTACTAAAAATACAATATATTAGGACAATATCATTGCATTTTTTTATTTGTGTGCAAAAAAAATTTAAACACAATTATTTTAAAACGGAAAGAGTATCTTCTAGTCTTTCAAATATACTAACCTTTACAATTTTGACTTTTTGAAAGACGAGAAAAATGAGCATAGCTATATAAGGAGTGAATCTGATAAGTGCTATTAAGCGGTGCCGTCAAACCATTCAGAGCCAAGTATATTAATAGCACGATCTTCTGCGTCTTTTGTCACCACAATTTGGTCCCTAAAATTGGAGAATTTCTCAGTCTCTTCTGCATGCGTATAAGCCTAATAAAGGGAGATGTTTTTATGACTTTGAACTTGCATATATGATGATAGTGAAAAGCATTAATAGTTTCTAGATTGAAAGTGAGACCGAAGTATCATACTAATTTCTAAATTTATTACATCACGTCCAACGTGAATTAATAGAGTACGTATCCACTCCATTTCTTAATTATTCCATTTCTCCATTTTGATTAACCGATGTATGACACGTGGTATTAAAAAATTTAACGGTTCAGATCAATAATTAAAAATAAAAATTTAATTAATAATAAGAATTTAATTAATAATAACCTTTTGTCTTCTAAAATACATATTTTAACCTAGAATTCTATTTTATTCACTTCAGTGTTTTACGTTACTTTCCTCCACCAAGCTTCTTCTCTTTGTCTTTTAGAATACATATCTTAACACAAGATTCTATTTTATTCACTTCAGTTTTTCACGTTCTTTTTCTCCACCAAGCTTCATCTCTGCCACCGTTATGTTATTGATGTTTTTTCTCTGGGTTGCCGACACGGTTGTGTTTTTTGCCGTCACCGACATCAACATGCTTTTCGCCGTTACCGACATCGACATGCTTTTGCACAACAGTTTAAAGTCTGAATTGAAGTTTTTTAGCAACAACTTAAAATCTGAATTTGAAGATTTTTGATCGCCGACACCGTCAATTTTAGGATTATTGGAATTCAATTTTAGAGATGATTTGAATGTAATTAGTTTTAAGCTGTAATTTTAGTATACAATTTTAGAGATAAAAAACTTATGTAATTCTAGAGTTTCACTCAATTTTAGTTGTAATCAAATTACAAATTAATACAAAATATTATTTGCTATGTGGCATTACAACTTAATAGTTCTGATGTGATTATTTTGGATTGTTCTTTTAGTAAAAAAAAACGCAGATTTAATTATACTGCAGGTTTATAATTTCACTGCAGGTTCAATTTTATTGCAGATTCAATTTGGTTTATGTGAAATGATTGTTTTATTGCAGGTATATGAGACTAATAAAATTTCATATACCATCAATAATAAAATTTCATATACCTGCAGGTATATGAGACTAATAAATTTTCAATAAGTGGTTCTTATGTTTTATTGCAGGTTCAATTTGGTTTATGTGAAATGATTGTTTTTATTGCAGGTATACGAGACTAATAAAATTTCATATACCATCAATAATAAAATTTCATATACCTGCAGGTATATGAGACTAATAAAATTTCAATCAGTGGTTCTTATGTTTTATTGCAGGTAATCAAATTTCAAAAATGATTGTTTTACAATCTGGTTTACAATTTGGGACTAATAATTGTTTTACAATCTGGTTTACAATTTTAAGACTCAAGGAAGAAATGATTGTTCTAAAGGAATAATTGTTTTACAATCTTGTTTTACAATCATGGTTCATTACTTTTGCAAGTATATGTTTAGCCTTTGAAATTTCCATAGAAGATATTGTTACAAACTGTACATTTTTTTGTAGCCATGTCATAGTGTGCCTGTAATTTTCCATTGTAGCTATAGAAAATATTGTTACAAGCTAATTAATTCTGTTGTAGCCATAGCATATATTGCATAGAAGATACATTTCTGTTGTAGCCATAACATAATGCTTATAACATAATTTTTCATTATAACATAAAGTCTGTAATTTTTCATTGTAGCTAATTAAAGGTGATAAAAATAACCAAAACAGAAGTAGCATATCAGGTAACAAAAATTTATGCTCCAATGTGAAGGAAAAATAACAGAGAATAAAACATGTTTAATAACTTCAATGATATGTTTAAAAGAAATTATGAAGCTCCAATGTGTCGACTTGACATAAAGTTTGTTGTTGAAATCCCGTTATATCAACTTCGTCGTCAGCTTGACTCGAAGCTTGATATTGAAATCCTGTTGTATCAACTTGACTAGGAAGTCTCGCTGTGTCAACTAGATTTTCTTGCAATTTTCTCTTTTTTTGTGAATATCTCTTTGTCTTTCTAGCCAATTTCTCAACCCAAGATTTATCACGTTTTTTGTTATTACGTGAACAATCTCGCTTCTTTATGCCTTTTGCCCCGCAAGTAGTGTCCGCCTTGTTGTCAATTTCCTTATTTTCAATTGAAATAGATACATGAACCTTTCCACTTGATTCTATATCCACATACTTTTTGGTCAACATGTCATCAACTATTTTGTTGGATTCTTCATAAACTTTGGACAAAAATGTGTAAGTTTCGTGAGACTCGAAAGCTCTATTGGTCAATTTAATCATTCGAGGACATAACTCATTGTACCGCTTCATGAAATGAGCTTTCATGTCTAACTCAACATGTTTTCCTTTCCAATCTTGATTATTTCCCAACTTTGCATCTCTTGTCCACCGCTTTAGTATATACTGTTCTGGTATTAACTTAATATTCATGACATCTAAAACTTTCAAAGCATGATTGCATAAGATGCCGTGTGTCTCAAATTTACGACAATCACAAGAAACTCTGTGTTCCGTAAGATCACCCATTACTATCCTCTCCTTTACATTGCCATAATTTGTAACAGCATACATACCTTCTTTCAACTCCTTTATGCAAGTGTCTTGATATTCCTCATATTCCTCTTGGAATTCCTCAAAACATTTTGGAGTGTAAATATTTCCCGCTTGCACGAGCATACGAGCCTTCTTCATTTTCAACCTAGGTAGTTTATGTTTGGACTCATATTCTGCTTCGGCCTCATTGTTCCGTTTACCATTGACAGCCCTTTTAAAGTGTGTAAAAAATTGCACCAAATTTAAATCCGACTTCAAATGGTTTTTCAAATCAGCATTAAAGCTTTCACTTAATTGAGTAGATCTCATACCTGCAGTGAATGTTTTACGAACATAAGTCCATGCCCATTTTTCCTTCAACTGAAAAATCATATGCAGCCATGATCCTTTCGAAACATTATGCTCAATAAGTAAAGAATTCCATGCTTTTAAAAATTCTCCTTCTTCTTCGTGTAAGTCTATGCATGCCTCAAAATCCAAAGAGAATTGTGGACTTTTTTGATATAGATGGTTCACATGCCTTAGAGAATTTTGTCTTATATGCCAAGTGCATAATCCATGAAATATTTCTGGCATAACTAAAGAAATAGCCTTAGCCATTGCAGCATCTTGATCTGTTAGAATTGTTTTAGGCTTCTTTCCATTCATTGCCTTAAGAAAGGTTTCAAATAACCACTTAAAGGAAGGGATTGTTTCATCATATAATAAAGCTGCCCCAAAAATGACAGTTTGCTTATGATTATTGAGTCCAACAAAAACTCCCAACGGACGATAATCCTTATTTGTCTTGTATGTGGTGTCAAAAGTGATAACGTCACCAAAGTATCCATAATCACTTATCATTTGTGCATCCGCCAGAATATATTTGTTATTTGCTCTTCAACATCCATTTGAAATTCATAGAAAAATGATGGATTTTCACTTTCTTGTTTGAAATACATCATCAATGCACCCACTTCACCATACTTTAGTGATTGCATCCTTTTGGTTTGAAGATAATTCTTAAGGTCTCGTCTTGTAAAACCAACTGTCTCTATCCCACCAACTTGCTTTGATATATATTCATGTAAATCTTTTGGTGTTAATCCAGATTCATCTCCCAATACAATTTGTGATGCTTGTGCTTCAGATATGCGCCGATGAGAGCGAATCATATGAACATACTCTAGCGGCTGAAGAGGGTGGTTATGTTGTGCTACAAAGTCAACAACTTTATATTTCTCTATCTTCCGATCAAGTGAAATAACCATACGCGCTTGACATCCTGTTCTAGTTTCTGCTCTAGTGTGTTCCCCCGTCATCTGATATCTCTTGTCAACACCACGTACACCTTCTTTGAAGCATGTGAATCTTCTTGAAGTCAAAACTCCATCTTTTTTACTTTTATTTGCATATTCTCGACGAATACCAAATCCAATTCTTTTGCTGTACTCATTATAAAAATCATAAGCTGCCGCCTCCGATTCAAACTTCATTTCCAAATGTGGTTCACTATTGACAACACTCTCTTGCTTGTGTTGCACATGCTGTTCATGGATATTACTCAATAAATTTTCTTCACAGTCGACTATCAAAGTTGATGACGAACTCATCTTCTCTGAATTAATAACAATAATATATTATTATTATTGAAAATTGACTTTTCATTAAAAACTATATATATATATATATATATATATATATATATATATATATATATATATATATATATATATATATATATATATATATATATATATATATATATATATATATATATATATATATATATATATATATATATATATATATATATATATATAACCAATGTAACAGTAGATAAAAACAATAATATTAACACAGTAAATATATTAGTATTGAAAATAGACTTTTCATTAATAACAATAATATATTATTCGTATTGAAAATTGACTTTTCACAAACCGGCAATGTATATTATCACAGTAATGCTCAAGAAAAAACAGATGCCATTTTCATAACAGGTTACTGAAAGTGAAATCAAATGAATTTTTTTTTCACAACAGTAAACTTCAAATGAATTTTTTTTACTTATTCATAGTCAAGAACAACGAACTCGATTAAGAACAAAGTTTTAATTTTGAAAACAGTAATACCTTAACAAAAATAGTAGCGGCGAAATACAGTAGAATTGTGACGGCGAAATTATACGTGACAGTAGTAATGATATGACGACAAGCGACAAAATAGATGACAGCAGCAGTGATACGGCGGTGAGTGACGACTGTCGAACAGCACCGAGCAGCAGTGGATAGACGAGAGTGAGACACTTCACTGTTGGAGATGGTATCAATTCTGAGCAAGAACTATGAAGGAAGAGAGAAAGATATGTATTTTAGATGACAAAAGGTTATTATTAATTAAATTCTTATTATTAATTAAATTGTTATTTTTAATTATTGATCTGAACCGTTAAATTTTTTAATACCACGTGTCATGCATCGGTTAATCAAAATGGAGAAATGGAGTAATTAAGAAATGGAGTGGTTACGTACTCGAATTAATAAGAATGTTTCTTCTTTGATAAGGATAGTTCACAAGAATGTATAGAACGACAGCAAGAAGACATAATAAATGGAGAACAAAGTCATGCTTTGCTGCGCATGTGCAAAACCGTCCAACTTTGTATACGTATAAACATTTGTTCTTTCTCCTAATTTTAATTTCATTAAATAGGGTTAAGTAACAATTCTATGTCTTTTTGGACTGTTTTATTCATGTTAGATTCAAAATTCAAGGTAATCGTATAATTTGACTTTTTGCTTACCTTCCTTGTTTGTAGCAAAACTTATGAAATAGTACATAGCGAAAGTAGACCATAGAAATGTGAAACGACATGAATGAGAGTAAAACAAGTCTAATGCAAGATGTTATTAGAGCCGTCTATAAAGTTTTTAATGTAACTAGAGCGGTCTAAACTTTTTGGAAATTTTATATAGGTTAATATCATTTAGACGCGTGAAAATTATTTAAAAGTAAATTTTATATAGCATCGTGTTTCCCATGTCATAAATTTTTTTTATTTAAAAAATTATTAATTACTAAATTAATAAAAAATTATTCACAAATTTATTTATTACGAAATTAATAGTTTCCATTTATTAAAATACGAAATTAATAATTTCAATTTATTAAAATAAGAAATTAATAATAAAAAATTTTAAGTTTATTTTTAATAAAAAATATTAATATTTTTAAATAATAATTAAAAATATAAATTTCAATTAAAAATGATTAAATTCAAAATAATTACAAATATTTTACAAAAAATTATATTTAAAAATTAAAAGTAAAATAGCAATAAAAAAATCAATCAACATCATCATCCCCTATATCTTTGTCCACATCATCATCATCATCCATTGAATTATTTGTTTGATTCCATTATTGTGAGAGCAATCGTCCATTATTTCCTCCATCTTAATTTGTCTCTTCTCCATTTCTTCCATTTGGGCATTTATTGCCGCCTTCTGTATCGCCTCAGTTAGCGTCAATTGTCGCACTATTTTCATCATTTGGGGTGTCAAATATTATGGACATGACAATCCTTTCCCATTCGCAACTCTTTCAAATAATGTTATATTCCTTCCTTCTCTATAGTTCTCAACCAAAGATCCAACATCAAATAAACACCCGTTAGGTCCTTTCCTACCAATTACTAAATTTCAATTATAAATATTCACACGATCATCAATCTGATTTGAACCTATCAGAATATATTGGGGATTTTGAACTGAAAATTCTGCGAGCAATGTCTCATATGTCCTTCAGCACATAAAAAAAATGAAATATAGTTTAAACAATATATATCTAAGAATTAAATAAAATAAAATAATAAAATATATCCACGTGATTTTTACACCACAAACATTAAATTATTTGCTACATGAAAATCACGACACAACTTTATCATTAATATTAAAAAAATTTAAACAATTTATTAATATACAGAAATTAATTTAAATAACATAATATAATATAAACAACTTACGAAAGTCAATCTGATATATTCGTCAACAAAATTCTCTAATTTTTTAAGACAGACCTTTGCAACCAGCTTATTCATTTGCTGGTGTCTCCTCAAATCCTTAGACTAATTAAAAATGTGTCCATACGACACATTTGTACAATCATTACCATATTGCACATTTGTATTTTTCGATACAGTCTATCGTAAATCCAACTATGATAGTATCGATAATATTTCATATTGAATATTTGTACAATTATTACCATTTTAATTCAAAATAAAATTTTAATATATATATAATTTTGTCACATTATTTTAAATATAACTACATTTAATACTATATATATTTAGTCAAATTGTATATTTTATAAGTATATATACTTACTATAAATACTATATTTCATAACTATTCTTAATATATATACTTACTTAAATAATAAAACATTACTTAATATATCTTTACTTCCTCATAATAAATATATTTTTTTACTAAATAATATTTACTTAAAAATAAATATATACATACTAAATATATATTACTTAATAATATTTTTAATTAATTAATAATAATTTTACTTACTTAATATTATTTACTTTAAAAAATATATAATTTCTCAAATTATATTTATTATTTAAAAAATATAATTACTTACTCAAATTTTATATATTTACTTATCTTAAAACTATATATACTTACATATATAAAATTATTATTTACTAAATATATTTACTTACATATTATATAATACTTAATTAAAAAAACTATACTTACTTAACATATAATACTTATTAAATAAATATATCCCTAATTCAAAAAAAATCTATTACTTAATAATATTGTTACTAACTTCATAATAGATATTTTAAGAAATATATACTTACTCAAATATTATTTTCTTACTTACTTATAAAAAACTATACTTTTATATATATATATATATATATATATATATATATATATATATATATATATATATATATATATATATATATATATATATATATATATATATATATATATATATATATATATATATATATATATATATATATATATATATTGATCTGACCTGATCAGAAGGGGATCACGGGCTGGCCACACGTTGTTGGACTGCTAACTGTTCACCGGTGATGAGGAGGAGAAGGGGGGGGGGGGGGTGCACCTGCAAAACACTCCGATGCCAAAGTAAGGAGTTGGGCGGAATGGGAGCAAAGTACAGAAAATGGGCAAGAAGTGAATTACCTGACCCTCTTGAGGAAGAGGGTATTTATAGAGAGACCCCAGCACAAGGCCAACGGTCACTTGTGTTGGGCTGGATGGCCAGTCCCAACTCAAGTGACTGCTAGGGCTTACGTGGCGTAGTGAAGACCCGGACGTGGTCTTCGCCCTAATCCAACTGTCTCTAGATCTCCGGAAAGTGGGTTTGACCGGCTCTTTCGGAGGTGGGCAGTTGTTTGTTGACGTGTCCCCGCGGAGTGGAGCACGTGGAGAACGTGCGTATCGCACGTTGTTCTCCCCGCGGAGGGGAGTTCGGGAGGTTCCTCGGGGATGTGTGGTTCTCCCAGCGGAGGGGAGCACGTGAGGACGTGGGAGAACCAAGGGTTCTTGCCCGATGGCACGAGGAGCACGCGAGGAAGTGAGAGAACCAAGGGTTCTTGCCCGATGGCACGGAGAGTGTCGCCCGTGGAGGGCCCTTTGTTCGGCTAACAAGGGGGGCGCCGAGGATGCTTCGAGACATGCCACTCCGCTTGGCGGAGAGCGTATCATGCCCGTCCTAAGGGGGAGTATGCCCGGTCAAGCTATTTCACTTATTGGGTCTTTGTGCGTTATTGGGCTGTATCGCGAGGCTGGGCCCAGACCAGAACATATATATATATATATATATATATATATATATATATATATATATATATATATATATATATATATATATATATATATATATATATATATATATATATATATATATATATATATATATATATATATATATATATACACACACACACACACACACACACACACACACACACACACATATATATATATATATATATATATATATATATATATATATATATATATATATATATATATATATATATATATATATATATATATATATATATATATATATATATTATGTTTAATATATTTTATATTTTCAAAAATAATTTACTTATATAAAATAACACTTATTAAATAAAAAAGTTATTTTAATTTATAAGTTAATATATTATGTATAATATATTTTATATTTTATAAAATGTTAAATAAATCTAATAATATATTTAGTACTATATTAAATTAAAAATAATAATATATAGTTGTTAATATATTTTATTTTATTCTTCTATAACTATTTAAATATATTATGTTTAGTTGTTAAAAATAATATATAATAAGATATTATAAAAAATTAAACAAACACTTATAAAAATTTAACAAATCTTAAAACATATGAATATATAAATTTAAACAAATCTAAATTTAATTGGCCGAACTCAAACATCAAAACAAATCATATATATATATATATATATATATATATATATATATATATATATATATATATATATATATATATATATATATATATATATATATATATATATATATATATATATATATATATATATATATATATATATATATATATATATATATATATATATATATATATATATTATGGCTGACAATGAATCGAACCAACTCGAAAATAGTTCGGAATTCGGTTCGACAATGAAATCGTTGAACTAGGTTCATGAACCAAATGAGTTGAATATGAGCGAAAAATTAAGTTCGTTAACTAAATGAGCTGAACTTGAACTATACATAGTTTGACTCGTTAGGTTCATGAGTCAACTCGATTACATATTAGAAGAATTATATTGTCTTTAAGATTAGGTTTAAATATTTACTCCAAATCTTAGACAAATTTAATCTTCAATATAGTAGTTTTTGAATTAGACTCTCAAATGTATCTCTTGAAATTTGTGTACGTTTTGAATTAGTAGATTTCAGAGATAAAGTTAAATTTCAATATGATAACTTTTATTTTATTTTAATATTTTATTTTTTAAAAAATATTAATTTAAAATGTCAAATATCCTAAAAAAAATAGATTTAAAAAAATAGCTTTTAAGTCCGTGAACCATGTGAGCTGAACCTAACGAGTTGAACCGAACTGTTCGTGAACTTATAACGAGTCGAGTTTGAGCTTAAAAAAAAGTTCATGTCGAACTCGAGCCGAGATATGAGCGGAATCAATTCTTAACGAGTCGAGCCGAGCTGAGGTGAGTTCACTCGACTCGACTCATTTCCAACCGTAATATATATATATATATATATATATATATATATATATATATATATATATATATATATATATATATATATATATATATATATATATATATATATATATATATATATATATATATATATATATATATATATATATATATATATATATATATATAATTGTCAATTTGTAAGCTAATCGTATGATTTGACTTTTTACTTACCTTCCTTGTTTGTAACAAAACTTATGAAATAGTAGATAGCGAAAGTAGATCATAGAAACGTGAAATGTAATGAGTGAGAGAAAAACAAGTCTAATGTTATTAGAGTTTGGTCTAACACAACCTTACAAAACCGGTTTGTAAGGTGAGGGACGTCACTCTATATAACTTATTTTAATGCTCTATCTCCAACCAATGTGGAACCTTATGATCTTCCTAATAAATGTGTGGCATTCATAGAGTTGTTTAAAGTTTTTGAAAATTTTATATTAGTTTTAAAAAAAGCAAAAGAAATTGAGTTACTATTTAATTCTGATTAAATCTTATTAATTAAAAAAAGCAAAAGAAATTAAGAAATTGAGTCACTCTATATAAACTATTTTATTAATTAAGAAAATGGTTTGTTATTATAAAATAGATTTCTATTAAAATAGTTAAATAGCTTTATTTATTTATAAATTGCTAAGTTATAGATTACTTGAATTTAATTTGGAGATAAATAAAAAAACTCTTATTAGGTAAAAGTTTTGTTTTATCATATAAAAGTTATTCTAAATATGAAAAATGAGTTTTAAACAAATTATATTATTAATAAAAAGAGGATAATTAAAAAGGTTATTAATAAATAGCTGATTTTAAATATTGGTTATTAGTTTATATTTTTATAAGAGATGGTTAAGGTTGATAATTAATTAATTAGATTGATTAGGTAGCTAATGATTAGATTACGGATTAATTAAGGGTTAAGTTGGGCGAGTGATTAGGTGCGGCACAGACGTATGGGTTACGGTGGGGGTGCAATATGTGGATCGTGTGATAGGATCTATTGGAGATCCAATGGCTCGTGTGTGAGGTGTACGGTAGATAGTGTGTGTGCAAGCAAGTGATTACAACAAATAAAAACACAATTAAGAACCCTAATCCCAATTTGATTTCCCCCTTCATCCGCCGATTGCTTCCGCCTTTCTCCTCTCCCATCTTACTTCAATTTTTCATCTTCCGCCTCATCTTCTTTCTCGTTTTTCTATTCTTTTTCGTCGCCAATTTTTTCTTCTTTCTCCGCGAGAGTCTCTCTTATTCCGTCTATCTCTCTCACTTCTTCTCCTCTTCTTCCCCCATCCCTTGCATCAACTCTTCCATTTTCTTTTCCTTCAACTTCTGATTTTCTACAAAACAAACAGAAGAAACAATAGATTGCCAATGTTAGTTAAAACGGTTTTGGATTTTTTCAGGGGTTTCTTTTGATGGCGGATCGAGAGTGAAAAGGGTGGTCCGCGGCGGAGTTCCGGCGACGGTGACGGGGATAGCGAAGCTGAGGGTTTGGATCGTGGAAAAGCTCTCGATTGCGGCAGATCTTGTGAAGAGCTAAGTCTCTCTCTTCTGCATTAAGTTTTTTTCGAAATTGGGATTTTTCTGTGAATGTTGTTTCTTTTGGGGAGTTTATGGATTGCTGTTTGTGAATGGTCCCCTTCTTCCTATCAGCTCAATCCCTTTATAGCTGTTGAAATAGTCGTGTCTTTGAAAGGCTTTCCTTTCTCGGACCGACATGTTATGGTGTTGTTTTGGAAATCTGATCCTGATAACTTATTGTCGCTATGAATGTTGATTTTCACACTTAGTTTGTTTCCATTTTGGTTTTGTCATGTCTAAACATGTTGGGAATTTGTTGGTTGTATTAATTACTCTTGACTTCAGTGTGATATACTCTTAAGTTCTGAATGCCTAAGTGATAATTCATCTTCTGTTTATGAATTACATTGTCCAATTCAAATGTCTTGAAGCAGATATATTTGTTTGACAGCTAATGACTATGTGCAGGGGACAACTTTAACAGTTGGTGTTATAGTCACACCAAACACTTGATGTTAACTCAGTGGAGCAGCTTGTCATGGTTGGTTCTGATGGATGCGGTCCCTTTGAAGGTGGAATTGCAGTTGCTGCTGTCAAGTGCGCGTGAGACGGTGTCGAAAGTCAACAAGGGATGAACTGGTAAAGGCACACTTTCTTGCGCTTCGTGCTTTTCCGAATTTGGATGCTTCAACAGAACACAATCGGTTAAAGATATGTTGGTTATTTTTGCAGGCAAGAGTCGAGGCTGCTAGACCGTATTGGAAGGGATTAATCTTTGAAGCAAGCTCAAATTAATTCTTCTTTGAATGCCCTGTTTCTGACTTAGCTCAAATCTTATGCAGGGAAAAAATACACTATGACCAATGGCAGGGTCACCAAGCTGTCAAAGAGTAACAACGAGATGCATAACCTTGATGTAGGTAATCTCAAAGGTTGTAATTGTACATTGTCCTGAACTTTGTATTCTTGTGTTAATGACCACCATTTGTGCCGGTTTTAGTTTACGTTGGTGGAAGATACACTCTAAGTTGAATGATAATTCAATCCTTTATTGTGAATGCAGGTTACGAAGATATGTTCGAGTTGTGTCGACGGATGTTTGGAGTGGTGAAGAATTAATATTGTTGTAGCTCTAATCTCTTCCATTGGTTTCTTTGGCAGGTTGAGTTTTGGTGAAACTCTGTCCCGATATGCGTTGTCTCTCTCTTTGTCTACTTGAACGGGTCTTCGGTTTATAAGCGAAGGTGATAAGAATTCCTGGCTCGAGTAGCGTGTTGCTAGTGCATCAAAACAACTGAACCATATGCCGCTCAAGATCTTACTTCAATCTGTGGTAATACATTCCTGTGGAAGGGCGACAACCGCGTTAACGCTGTGAGTAAATATAGTGTCTAGCTTCTTGAAAATTTCTAATACCCTGTTTTTGATTTGCAGGACCAGTTATTACAAGTCTAATCTTACTCGTCTTGATTGTAATCTCTTAACAGCCTTCTTGTACTGCGTTTACGACCAGAACTGATGGAAGGTAAATTGCTTGTTCGAAACCTTAGGCGACCTTAGTTACAGCAAGCCTAGGTGCAAGAGATCACTGTAAGTCACGGTAAAATGGATACCGTTCTTAAATTGGCTAGGGTGTCGTTCTCAGGTAACTTGCTTGTAATATCATGTTGGTTGTGTCCGTATTTCCTTGGAAAACCTGCTATGAGTACCTGGAAATGATTATGTGGTTTATTGTTGACGGTTCCGTCCTCATGTTAACTGATTATATTGCTTCATATTTCAGGTAATATTGACACACAAGTTAATCCCAATCGACAACAATGACCCGCGTTAGCTCGTGTTTCCAACCTAACCAACTTTTAGAATCTTCACCGTAAGTGGTTTTAACTGTGTGTTTCCGTTAATTGTTTAGCAGGACGGGAACCCTTGGTGAATAAACTTGTTTATCATGTCTTTCAATGTAGGTTTGGCGAGTTATGAGGATGGCCTATAAGATGCGAGTTCGTATGCTGATTCTGCCTAAGTCGGCTCGGTACATGGTTGTATTCTTCCTTGTGAAACACTGAAGACACTCTGGTTGGAATTTGTTATGTCACCTTCACCCATGGGTATATCAACGAAACAAGTTGGGGGGGGGGGGGACAACATCTCTAAGTCACGATGCTCATCCAAAATAAGAGGAAAAAGTCAGGCTGCTGGTGAACCGGGGGAATGGACTTCCTTCGGAAAATAGAATCCCACTTTAGTTCCAGAATTTTAATGATTGTGTAACTCGTATTTGGAGTGAGCTGGAAATAGTGATCCTTTTAAATCCTATTTTGTAGCATCTTTTAAACAAATTTGAACACTGGCGCCTCATTGTAGGATAATAATTCAAAATGTAAAAGTGTACGTCTTGATGTTGTACTTTGAAACTTTATGTGAGGCCTAATAGTCCAATAGCAGGCACTATGGCAGCAAAACTTATCTGTTTTATTTTATTAACGCTTTGGATTGTAAGTTCTACTATCATTATCTTTAATTGTTTTCCACCTTTTATGCGCTTGTAATCTTACCAATATCCTTGGAATGAACAAAAGAATCAACACGTGAGACCAAGCTCTTGATGCTATCCTTGGATAGGATGACGGTGCCCTTGGCTTCACACAAACAGAATGTTCCACGTACCCACACAATGATTGTTATCACACAAAGGCACCTTAGGACCATGAAACTCTCATGGCTTAGTTTGTAAACTCTCACAAAGTATGAACACAGATTGAGGAATCTTTACTTAGTTAACCACTTCAGACTAACCAAGTCGAATCCAAAAACCAAGAACCAAATTGTCGTAGAACCGAAGTCTTGACAACCAAATTAATCCATGGAAAAAGCATATCTAACGGGTTTAAAGTAAAGTGAACTAAGTTCTATCCACCACACCCATAGCACCACTTGATATAAATCACAACATGTCGAAATTAAATCTCGCCTGGATGGTCCTCACATTCTGAACCCGAATTATCTTGCACTTGAAAGCTATAAAGGTTTTAATTACCACGAACCTGTGAACCTTTATTTTGACAAGCCTTCTTTGTTTTACGGAGATAAACTTCGAGAAAAATCAAGAAGGGGATAAAGTCATAAGACTTCGCCAGAGATGTCTTTAAAGCCAAAATGATTCTGCACACACTCGTTAGTCCTGATAAACACGCATGCAAGATAAAACGATAAATTACAAGAAAATGCACAATGAGGTGGAATCTTAAGGTCAAAAATTAGAGTGCGACACTTAGGGAACAGGTTCATGGTTTGGGGTTACATTAGAAATCTGTTATTGAATGGTTGTTACTGGTTTTGTCTCTATAGGTGCTAGACTAATGGTGTTGAGAAGGATCAACAAGAGCAAGGGTTAAAGGCAGCTTTTGTTCAAAATTTGACATTATCAACCATATTTGAGGAAAAATCATCATAGAATTTAATTTACAATCATGTAAGTCATTGATTAGTTATAGCATCTAACATACTGAGATAGTTTACATATTATGATGCTGGTCCTAGAGGCAATGGGTTTTATTGTAGTGCTTATGTTTAAGATGTGAAGGTAATCTCATAATGCAATGCTGATCATCATTTTTTTCTTTTACCGATAACCTTTCGAAGAAGCCCTTCTTAACTGAACTTGTTTGGCTTGTTATTTACCTTAATTTATTCTGTTAGCCTGTTCATGTAGCACAAATTTAGTTTTCATGATAACCAGCAAAATTGCATTATGCACTTTAGTTTGAGAAAGAGAAAAATAATTCTCACTATCGGTTTATACTGATCGGTATCACAATTAATTGTCCGTAGAAACTAGTTTATCACTAAAATCAATTTCATATCTTGTGATGTTTGAAAGTGTATATTGTCTTTGATACCTGGCAAAACTGGTCTGAAGCAAATGAAACTATAATTGATTTTGGATCGCAGGATCAAGCTAGAAAGGCATTAGAAGGTGCACTAAGTGGGAAGAAAGTTGAATTTCAGAAGTGGGAAAAAGAAATCAAAAGACGAGAAGAGGTAGGTGTTAGATGCCAAATTTCACTTATTTGATCTATCAAATGTTGACATCTTTCACTCATTTTTGTCAAGAAAGTGTTGAAAAACACTCTTGCTTTGTTTGGTTTGCAATATATTGTGAAAATCTCTTGGTACCTTTGATTTCTGAGTTATTGTGCAGAAATTATGCACAAAACAAGTGAAAAGTAAGACACAAGAAATGGGCAAGGAAACCAAGACAACATGCAAAACCACCAAACTGTTGTCATGCTCGCTTGGCGAGCTGGTAGCGAACAGTCCCAGATTTGGACAGAACTGAAAGTATCATAAGCTCGCTAGGCGAGCTTAGAGCGAAGGCTTCGCTAGCTGCTCGCTAGGCGAACAAGACATATCCTGAACGTGTATTTAAGTGATTTTCTTGCTTTTTTAGGTCACAACTTGATTTTGTAACATTAGATGCATCAAAACTTATCTCTCTTCATTTCTTCTAGAGGGAGAAACACAAAATCCTAAGAGAGAGGAGGTAAGATCTTCGATCTCTTGTTGGGGTTTGGATTGTAATCTTTTGATACCTTATGTATTTCATCTAATTTATGTTTGTGAACTAGTTTGGATTCTCTATTGAATGATTATCTTTAATTTCTTATTTGTGGGTCTTGAAAAAACCTTTTCACATCTTTGATCTCAGATTTTCTTCTATCAATGAAAAAACTTTTTACATGGTTTTGAAGTTGATATTCATTGTATCTTCTATGGTGTTGTGTTGATTAAGTAGCATGGGTAACATGGGTAGGATCAATACTATATTGTGTGGGTATGTGATAATAGTGATGAAGAACGATGTTTACCGACATTTGGCGGATTAGATGAATACATGTAGAAAGGGTTAAGCGTGTGTACGTATTCTGATCATTGTGTTTTATACAAAACAATCGTTTATCCGATATGGGTGTCGTCTTTGTTTACCTGTTTATCTTTTGATCTGAACCGTAATAGAGATATACTTTTCAGATCTGGATCTAGGATGATTTCCTGTTAGGTCCTAAATTCTAGAGATAGGTTTAGGCTTAACATTTGCTTGAGTATCAGATCTTAATGTGTTGTGTTGTGCTTTTGTTGGAAGAGAGATCTCCAATGAGACAACATGGTTGTTCTCTCGAAACTGCTTTAGAGATAAGCTTTTTCGTGGGTGATACGTGATGATATTGTACGAATGATTGTGCTGTGTTTAATTTGATCAGAAGAATGCATATGTGTCGCTACTCGAAAAAATGCATCGTGCAACGACGGGGAGGCGAAAAAGATAGACAGAAGAGTCGCCACCGAACTTTATTTATCCCATGAGGGGAAAGGAAAATATCGAGAAAACCTTAAGAAAGAAATGGATAAGATGGTCTCGCGACCAAGAACGGGTTCGGAAGCCGGTTATGCGAGGGGAAGGTATTAGCACCCCTCGCATCCATCGTACTCGATGGGAACCTTTTGTTTGTCGACGTGTGATTATATTTGCTAAAACATTATGCTATAAGAAGTGTTCCACGGAGTAAAAGAAAGGTTAGAAACAAGAAAGTTAGGAGGAAAGAGAGAACGGGGAAGAAAAGAGAAAGAACAGACTCGGTAGGACTTCGCAGTCCTATGCCTACGTATTCTCAATAGATGTGAGAAAGTCAGAGTCGACGTAGTTCGGGGAACTACAGATATGGGGGGAATGTGCTCGGCAAGGATTGTGGCCCTTGTGCCTACGTATCTTTACTTGAAAGAAGTAAAGAATCAGAGCAGCCGTAGTTCGGCCTACGGTGTGTTGATGTTTTTTATGGATGATGCTTTCGTGCGCATTCTAGCAGTTAGGTGTTTTGCTGCTCGCTCGTTGGAGACTTAGGCGTTACCTGTTTGCGGTAGAACGGACGTATCATATCCTTTTGAAAGATTGATTAGTTTTCGCCACGCGGGGCAAGAAGTCACGTTTGATTGATTGGATTGTTTTTTAGGGGGCGAGACAGGTCCTCGGATAGTAACCCCTACGGGTAATACCCAATTCGTTATCTCAAAGTTTTTGTTATAAAAGAGTGTGGCGAACGAGGCGTCTTCGTATTGAAAGACGAGTGTCGAAACCACCCTCACTACAGTGGGCATCCCAAAACTCGGAGAGGAAGAAAGACTACACTTAATCCTCTCTCTTTAATTCAATGCAAAGAGAACTTCGTTCTCTTATTAATGATGATTTTGGTTTTGAATGGTAAGTGCTTTGCGACAGAGAACCCTACGGTAAACGTCAGCACTCGGGATAGGAGAAGGCCTACGCCTAACCACTCCACGACCATTCAAGTTTTTGTTATGAAAAGATGTGAAAATGCACTCGGTACAAGACCGAGGTTTTAGGTGACAAGGGTTGCGGGATGAAGTTGTGAAAGGAGAGGTAGATAAAGTCGCATCTTTGTATTGAAAGACGAGTATCGAGACCACCCTCACTACAGTGGGCATCCCAACATTCGGAGAA